>JAOTOL010001422.1:785000-989246 GCA_034440575.1 Imbricaverruca yamaguchii | reverse complement strand
GGTCAAATTCAAGGTCAAAGGACGGGGTACTTTTGCATAACGTCCCGAATTTAACGCACGATCGTCTCTAAATTGGTTCCAGATGATAGCCAGGCCCGATGTCTAGCGTCCATCAAGGGTGACCTGACCTATGACCTTTGACCTTAGGGGGGTCAAATTCGTTAGCGACTTATTCAGCGACGGATCCAGCGACAGTTCAGATTTCCCCCATCAAAACCGGTGTATAGGTCAAATATAGCACGGTGAGCACGAATATGACCTTTTTGGCCGGTCAAGGTCAAATTCGAGTCAAATTCAAGGTCAAAGAAGGGGGTACCGCATAACGTCCCGAATTTACCGCACGATTGCCTCTAAATTGGTGCCAGATGATACCCAGGCCTGATGTCTAGCGTCCGTCAAGGTGACCTTACCCATGTCCTTTGACCTTGGGGGTCACATTCAAGGTCAAAGGACGGGGTACCGTGCAACGTCCCAGGAAATTTACCGCACGACCTTGCACTCAATGGGTGCCAGATGATAGCCAGGCCTGATGTCTAGCGTCCGTCATGGTGACCTGACCCATGACCTTTGACCTTGGGAGTCAAATTCAAGGTCAAAGGACGGTACCGCATAACGTCCCGAATGTACCGCACGATTGTCTCTAAATTGGTGCCAGACGATGCCAGGCCTGATGTCTTGCGTCCGTCAAGGTGACCTGACCCATGACCTTGACATAGGGGTCAAATTCAAGGTCAAGGACGGGGTACCGCATAACGTCCCGAATTTCCGCACGATCGTCTCTGAAATTTAATGTCAGATGATAGCCAGGCCTGATGTCTAGCGTCCGTCAAGGTGACCTGACCAATGACCTTTGACGTTGGGGGTCATATTCAGGGTCAAAGGACGGGGTACCGCATAACGTCCAGAATTTACCCCACGATTCTCTCTAAATTGGTGCCAGATGATACCCAGGCCTGATGTCTAGCGTCCGTCAAGGTGACCTTACCCATGTCCTTTGACCTTGGGGGTCAAATTCAAAGTCAAAGGACGGGGTACCGCATAACGTCCCGAATGTACCGCACGATTGTCTCTAAATTGGTGCCAGATGATGCCAGGCCTAATGTCTTGCGTCCGTCAAGGTGACCTGACCCATGACCTTGGACATTGGGGGTCAAATTCAAGGTCAAAGGATGGGGTACCGCATAACGTCCCGAATTTACCGCACGATTGTCTCTAAATTGGTGCCAGATGATGCCAGGCCTGATATATTGCGTCCGTCAAGGTGACCTGACCCATGACCCTTGACCTTGGGAGTCAAATTCAAGGTCAAAGGACGGGGTACCGCATAACGTCCCGAATTTACCGCACGATCGTCTCTAAATTAGTGCCAGATGATAGCCAGGCCTGATGTCTAGCGTCCGTCAAGGTGACCTGACCCATGACGTTTGACCTTGGGAGTCAAATTCAATTAATTCAACAATTAGACACTATTTAGGATTTCACGGTTCTACATCTTAATGTCAGATCGATCAAAAATAAATTAGATGATTTGAGAAACATATTTTTCAGATCATGGATAAAATGGTCAGTTTTTTTGCGTGACCGAAACATGGCTAAAGAGTTTGTTTAACTTAAAGTTTACAAACTGGAACATTATTTAAAATGTGTTATTTCTCTATTTGTACATGATTTGGAGTAGAGTGTAGTTGAGTAGAGTGTAGTAGAGTAGAGTATAGTATAGTAGAATGTAGTTGAGTAGAGTGTAGTAGTAGTGTGTAGTGAGAGTGTAGTAGAGTGCAGTGTAGTAGAGTAGAGTATCGTAGAATATAGTAGTAGAGTAGTGTGTAGTGGAGTGTAGTAGAGAGTGTAGTAGAGTAGAGAGTGTAGTAGAGTGGAGTGTAGTAGAGTAGAGTGTAGTAGAGTAGAGTGGAGTGTAGTAGAGTACAGAGTAGTAGAGTAAAGTGTATAAAAAAAATTGAAAAATATCAAAATAACACATTTTTATGAATTCCCCCATCGGAAGCCAGTGCATGGAAGATTATTATGGGCAAAAAATACAAATAAAATATTTTGTATACTGGTCATATTGTGATATTTTTGCCAATTTGCTTTTTCAATCGAATTCTCAAAATTGTGATTTTGATAATTATAGCACCAATCTATGGCTCATGAGCATCTCGAATGGTATATGGGTTTGTAAGGATACATGGTATATATGGGTTCGCATATTCCATCTCGGAGACATTGCCGTGTTAAGATTTGTGTTTTGAGGAAACTCCGAACATTTCCTCAGGCAATAAGTCGGAAACCGTTGCCTGTACCGAATTTGTGCCACTACAGCATGGGTCTACGCTCCAAATAACCCCTTAGACAAAGTTTCATTGAAATCTAAGATGTAGGATGTTATGGCTTGGTCGATCTGTCAGAGGAAATACGATTACATACTATTACTATTAAATATTGATACACTATTACTATTACACTATTAAATATTGATACCTACTCGTTTTCCTTTCTCGTTCCAGACCTACCTATCCTGCCTGAGGCGGTCGCTGAGACTTCATCAACCTTCATCCTTATCATTTTGGAAGACATTGCTCTGCGACATTCCCGTTCCGGGGAGGCAACGGAGAATCGTGCACAACTTCGCTCGTCGCGCTCCGCGAGTTTACCACGAACACAGATTTCACCAACGAACTCCTAACAGCACAGCATCACTTTGTTCGAGGTCAACGTATCACTCATCTACCAGATGCCGGCCATACCCTCTCTATGTGTCGTTGGGGTCGTCCAGCGACAAAAGAAGTTACACCAGATTCCGACCACGTCTCTCCGGATGTGCTGATGAGTTCATCCAGCGACAAAGATCCACCAGATCCCGACCACGTTTATCCGAATATGTCGTTGGGATCGTCCAACGTTACAGGGAAGACCCGCCAGTTTCTGA
Organism: Imbricaverruca yamaguchii; assembly: GCA_034440575.1. Taxonomy (NCBI): domain Eukaryota; kingdom Metazoa; phylum Arthropoda; class Thecostraca; family Neoverrucidae; genus Imbricaverruca; species Imbricaverruca yamaguchii. The sequence continues at coordinate 986,320 of JAOTOL010001422.1, read as the reverse complement.
CCAATTCCCTCGGAATATGTCGTTAGGATCGTCCAGCGAGAAAGAAGATTCACCAGATTCCGACCACGTCAATCCGAATATGTCGTTTGGATCGTCCAGCGACAAAGAAGACCCACCAGATACCGAAAACGTCTCGCCGGATGTGTCTTTGGGATCATCCAGCGGCAAAGAAGATCCACCAGATCCCGAGCGCTTCTCTCCGTTTGTTGATTTCGGCGCATTCAGTGATGATTTACCAGATTCCGACCACATCTCTCCGAATGTGCCGGTCTCTCCGAGCGAGGAAGGTTATTTTGGACGCCGCTCATCCAGTGTGGTGGGGGAAAGTCCTCCACAAGGTCCTGATCACGTATCTCCAGATTGGCATTTGGACTCGTCCATCGACCAAGAAAATCCGCTATCAGATCCCGAGCCCTCGGAGAATATGCGACTAGAAACATCAGTAACGCTATCAACTGACGAATGGAGGGAGTTTCTTTCACCAACCAGCACTAAAATGTGCCCAGGGTGGACGGGCGCAATGTCCGCGAAACTGCAGAGTGTTATCGCCCCTCCATGCACGTGGACATTCAGCCATACAAGTGTCACGACACAAGAGGGACGGAAACGCGGAAGTTACTTCCGGTCGTATGCCAGCTGCAAACGCGACGGATGTGCGTGTAATTTAAGACTGATTATCAAAGATGTACCATCAATACAAGACATTGACGTTGTGATCCATGTTGTCCGGATGGGACTGCCGAACCATGAAGGACCCACCGCCAGTCGTCATCTGGCGGGGCTGAACCGAAAGAAGGCAGCAGAGGCAACGATCAGTGTGGGAGCGTACAACGTGAGAAGATATTTTCTAAACAAGGCCACTGAAGATGCACTAAAAGAGGGTGATTTTTCTGGAGTCCCTAGCATCGAAGTGCTTCACAAAGCGGCGTCTGAGGAAGCAAAGAAATCAAGATTCAGCGAAGACCTTCATGTGGATATAGGCACCACCGCGCTTGCCTCAGTGGCGTGTGACACACAGTCTGAGAAACTCATGGGCGCGATTCACAGTCATTCTTACGAGCCCTTTTTGGTCCACATCTATGTGGAAACCATGCTGTGGAAGTACAAGGCACAACCGACAGCTCTACATTTCGATGCGACTGGATCCATCGTCAGAGATGTTAATGGCAAGAAGGTCTTTTGTTACGCCGTGGTTGCAGCAGGCAGTGATGGCAAAGGATACCCACTGGCTGTTATGCTCGCGAATGGCCACACAACAGCAACTATCACTCATTTCCTCATGCGGCTGTTCGAAGCCTTCAAGATCGTTTTCAACGCGCCAGTTTTCCCGCCGGTGATCGTCACAGACTTCAGTTGGCCATTGATGCACGCGTCTATCACATGTTACGCCCAGAGCAACGTAAGAGAATACCTTCAGAAAGTGTGGGTGGCCGTCAACAGCCCGCAGAATGCTGACCAAACAAGCGTGCAGTTTCGACTGTGCATCGCTCATGTCGCCAAGAATTGGGCAACGTTGCTGAAGAAGGAAGTAAGAGACAGGGCAGTGAGGCACGGGTATATGTGGATGTTGACCAGGTTGGCGCACTGCCGGAACATGGAGGAGGTGACCGAAACGTACACCAACATCTGCAAACTCGCCCTGTCTCATGAGCAAGTTGATGTTCAAATATCGATGGAGACCACCGATGACGATGAACAAGAAGAAGAGAAAGAGGAGGGTACCACAGATGAAGAACCGATGTGTTCGGTAAAGGGGCCACTACGCGACAGCACCCCATTCGGAAGGTACTTTGTCCAGACCGCCGAGTCAGTTCGGTGTGGGTTAAGTCAGGACGGAGATGTGTCAAACCGGTTCTACTGCCCGCACCTTCTGAAAATACTCCAGACCAACATCCTCCCGCTGATTCCATTCTGAGGCCTTGTGACCTCTGACAGTGTTCGACCGCACTCCAATGCGGCTGTGGAGAGTTATTTTAAGAAGCTGAAGGTAAACATCCTACGAGGCAAGACTGGGCTACAGGCTGGTGACTGTGTGAGAGTGATACTGAGCGCCATCTCCGCGTGCGTCAAATAAGATGTGATGGTAAAGAAAGAAAGGCTAGCAAAGGGCGCCAAACATGCATCCATAAATTCGGGACGTTATGCGGTACCCCGTCTTTTGACCTTGAATTTGACCCCCAAGGTCAAAGGTCATGGGTCAGGTCACCTTGACGGACGCTAGACATCAGGCCTGGCTATCATCAGGCACCAATTTAGAGACAATCGTGCGGTAAATTCGGGACGTTATGCGGTACCCCGTTCTTTGGCCTTGAATTTGACTCCCAAGGTCAAAGGTCATGGGTCAGGTCACCTTGACGGACGCTAGACATCAGGCCTGGCTATCATCTGACACTAATTTAGAGACGATCGTGAGGTAAATTCGGGACGTTATGCGGTACCCCGTCTCTTGACCTTGAATTTGACTCCCAAGGTCAAAGGTCATGGGTCAGGTCACCTTGACGGACGCTAGACATCAGGGCTGGCTATCATCTGGCACCAATTTAGAGACAATCGTGCGGTAAATTCGGGACGTTATGCGGTACCCCTTCCTTTGACCTTGAATTTGACCTCGAATTTGACCTTGACCGGCCAAATGAAGGTCATATTCGTGCTCAGCGTGCTATATTTGACCTATACACCGGTTTTGAATGAAATCTGAATCCGTCTCTGAATCCGTCGCTGAATAAGTCGCTAACGAATGTGACCCCTAAGGTCAAAGGTCATGGGTCAGGTCACCTTGACGGACGCTAGACATCAGGCCTGGCTATCATCAGGCACCAATTTAGAGACAATCGTGCGGTAAATTCGGGACGTTATGCGGTACCCCGTCCTTTGGCCTTGAATTTAACTCCAAGGTCAAAGGTCATGGGTCAGGTCACCTTGACGGACGCTAGACACCAGGCCTGGCTATCATCTGGCACCAATTTATATACAATCGTGCGGTAAATTCGGGGCGTTATGCGGTACCCCGTCATTTGACCTTGAATTTAACCCAAACGGTCAAAGGACATGGGTCAGGTCACCTTGACGAACGCTAGACATCAGGCCTGGCTATCATCTGACACTAATTTAGAGACGATCGTGAGGTAAATTCGGGACGTTATGCGGTATCCCGTCCTTTGACCTTGAATTTCACTCCCAAGGTCAAAGGTCATGGGTCAGGTCACCTTGACGGACGCTAGACATCAGGCCTGGCTATCATCTGGCACCAATTTAGAGACAATCGTGCGGTAAATTCGGGACGTTATGCGGTACCCCTTCCTTTGACCTTGAATTTGACCTCGAATTTGACCGTGACCGGCCAAATGAAGGTCATATTCGAGCTCCGCGTTCTATATTTGACCTATACACCGGTTTTGAAGGAAATCTGAATCCGTCGCTGAATCCGTCGCTGAATAAGTCGCTAACGAATTTGACCCCTAAGGTCAAAGGTCATGGGTCAGGTCACCTAGATGGACGCTAGACATCAGGCCTGGCTATCATCTGGAACCAATTTAGAGACGATCGTGCGGTAAATTCAGGACGTTATGCGGTACCCCGTCCTTTGACCTTGAATTTGACCACCAAGGTCAAAGGTCATGGGTCAGGTCACCTTGACGGACGCTAGACATCAGGCCTGGATATCATCTGGCACCAATTTAGAGACGATCGTGCGGACAATTCGGGACGTTATGCGGTACCCCGTCCTTTGACCTTGAATTTGACCTCCAAGGTCAAAGGTCATGGGTCAGGTCACCTTGACGGACGCTAGACATCAGGCCTGGCTATCATCAGGCACCAATTTAGAGACAATCGTGCGGTAAATTCGGGACGTTATGCGGTACCCCGTCCTTTGACCCTGAATTTTACCCGCAAGGTCAAAGGTCATGGGTCAGGTCACCTTGACGGACGCTAGACATCAGGCCTGGCTATCATCTGACACTAATTTAGAGACGATCGTGCGGTAAATTCTGGACGTTATGCGTTACCCCGTCTTTGACCTTGAATTTGACCCCCAATATCAAATGTCATGGGTCAGGTCACCTTGACGGACGCAAGACATCAGGCCTGGCATCATCTGGCACCAATTTAGAGACAATCGTGCGGTAAATTCGGGACGTTATGCGGTACCCCGTCCTTTGGCCTTGAATTTGACTCCCAAGGTTAAAGGTCATGGGTCAGGTCACCTTGACGGACGCTAGACATCAGGCCTGGCTATCATCTGGCACCAATTTATATACAATTGTGCGGTAAATTCGGGACGTTATGCGGTACCCCGTCATTTGACCTTGAATTTAACCCAAACGGTCTAAGGACATGGGTCAGGTCACCTTGACGAACGCTAGACATCAGGCCTGGCTATCATCTGACACTAATTTAGAGACGATCGTGCGGTAAATTCGGGACGTTATGCGGTACCCCGTCCTTTGACCTTGAATTTGACTCCCAAGGTCAAAGGTCATGGGTCAGGTCACCTTGACGGACGCTAGACATCAGGCCTGGCTATCATCTGGCACCAATTTAGAGACAATCGTGCGGTAAATTCGGGACGTTATGCGGTACCCCTTCCTTTGACCTTGAATTTGACCTCGAATTTAACATTGACCGGCCAAATGAAGGTCATATTCGAGCTCCGCGTGCTATATTTGACCTATACACCGGTTTTGAAGGAAATCTGAATCCGTCGCTGAATCCGTCGCTGAATAAGTCGCTAACGAATTTGACTCCTAAGGTCAAAGGTCATGGGTCAGGTCACCTTGATGGACGCTAGACATCAGGCCTGGCTATCATCTGGAACCAATTTAGAGACGATCGTGCGGTAAATTCAGGACGTTATGCGGTACCGTCCTTTGACCTTGAATTTGACCTTCAAGGTCAAAGGTCATGGGTCAGGTCACCTTGACGGACGCTAGACATCAGGCCTGGCTATCATCTGGCACCAATTTAGAGACAATCGTGCGGTAAATTCGGGACGTTATGCGGTACCCCGTCCTTTGGCCTTGAATTTGCCTCCCAAGGTCAAAGGTCATGGGTCAGGTCACCTAGACGGACGCTAGACATCAGGCCTGGCTATCATCTGGCACCAATTTAGAGACGATCGTGCGGTAAATTCGGGACGTTATGCGGTACCCCGTCCTTTGACCCTGAATTTTACCCGCAAGGTCAAAGGTCATGGGTCAGGTCACCTTGACGGACGCTAGACATCAGGCCTGGCTATCATCTGACACTAATTTAGAGACGATCGTGCGGTAAATTCTGGACGTTATGCGGTACCCCGTCCTTTGACCTTGAATTTGACTCCCAAGGTCAAAGGTCATGGGTCAGGTCACGTTGACGGACGCTAGACATCAGGCCTGGCTATCATCTGGCACCAATTTAGAGACAATCGTGCGGTAAATACGGGACGTTATGCGGTACCCCTTCCTTTGACCTTGAATTTGGCCTCGAATTTGACCTTGACCGGCCAAATGAAGGTCATATTCGTGCTCAGCGTGCTATATTTGACCTATACACCGGTTTTGAAGGAAATCTGAATCCGTCGCTGAATCCGTCGCTGAATAAGTCGCTAACTTCACGGACGTATATTAGTGCGAAATATAACAAGGTAGCCAAACACTGAAACCAGCTGCCAGAAACCATTATCGAGAGCAGCAAACTAAACATCTTAAAAAACAGCACAGACAATCATCATAAGAATAGAGGGATTGTTTTCGGTATTCCAGTGTGAGCTGATCGACGGGTTTGGGGGAAAATTGGTTCAGTGGAGTGCAAAATTGGAGTGCAACCAAGAAGTGCCCTTGTGGCTCATGGTTGCACTGATCTTTTTTGTCTATGCCTAAAATGCCGGCAAAATGGCCATTGTGCACCATGTTACCATGCTTAGACTGGGTTCAGTTAGGTTCGGACAGGTTAGACTCTTTCTAACTCAAGTAGAACCAAGTTCCCAAGCCGTGTTCACTTAGTACAAGTTTTTTCCTCCATGAGTGTTGCCGAAGGTAGAAATCCCTAATCTGGTTGGTACCTCTGAAACATCAAAACATGCGGCAGCAAATACGCATTAATTACATTTCCATCTTGTGTGGATCACTAGACTGGTTTCCGTAACTTGACAGGGTTCACAGGTAATTAATTGCATATCAGGTTAGGCTATGTTAGGTTAATTTAGACTGCGTTTTTTTACTACCTTGAACATCACTTTTAATGCTATCTTACCCAACTGCAAGCCACTTTTTTGTGTTACTTTGCCTCCCGACTGAAAAAGTATGCACTTGCGGAAGAAGTGAGTGGTTGCATCATGTTAAGAACATATGTAAACATTGCATCAGAAAAAGAAATTCCAAGAACATCCAAGTGTACACTTGAACACTTGGATGGTGATTTTGCTGATCATGCTCAAGAAGGATATACTCTGATAATAAGTTTGGTTTTTTCTTTGATGTTTGTTGGATGACAATTGTATTGGCCTGTGGTAAGCTGCATCACCTTTTGTTATGAGAAGTTTCGCATCTACTAACACCAGACAAGCTTTGCCTATTTCTTAGTACCTACCTAGGTAGGTGCATGGGTACCCTTTGAATCTTGTGATTATTGCCTTATGTTATGAGTATTATTGCAATTTAAGGTATCCATAAAACAAGTTTTACTCATTTTACCTCCATGAAGCAAGCATATTAGGTTAGGTTTGGCTCAGCTTGGTTAGATTAGGTTAGGTTTTTTTTAGTTGAATTTTTTTTTGAAAAACTTAAAATATATTTTCACAATAAATATGTTTTCTGCAAGAACAGATTAGGTTATGCTAGGTTTTCGTCAATTTTTAATTCCTTTTTGAGATAAAAAACAACAAATTCTTACATGGATGGTTAGGGAGTACATTCATTCTTGAAGGAGTTTTGTGAATCCTTTGAATATACCTTTCCAATGCAATGTTTTTTAATGTGACCAACACCAATTATGAGCACTCACACATTTTTCAGCACAAGTTACTGAAAACTGTCCATCAACTCATTTATGACCTTCACATATTCCTCACTTCTGTGATTACCCAGGAAGTTGGTGATGATTGACTTCATCGCCATCCATGCAGAGTTCAGACTGTTCCAGGAATTCTTTGAATCAAGTATCCTTCATGAGCTCCCTTATCTGAGGACTGTCGAATACACCAGCCTTCAGCTTCTCTGCTCACATGAGGATATTTCTGTCCCAAAAATGCAATTCCTCATCCTTCTTTATCCAGTGCTTTCACAAAATTTTTCATCAAACCAAGTTTGATGTGGAGTGGTGGAAGTAGGATTTTCTGTGGTTCAATCAGGGGGCTTGACTGCACGTTGTGGGAGCCAGGTTCAAGTGCATGCCTGGATGGCCAGTCACATTGTACATGCTGCTGTTTGTCAGCCCAACTGTCCCAGTGGCATAGAAAGCATGGATATTTCATGTAGCTGCCCTGCAGCCCAAGGATGAGACCTACTACCTTTAGGTCACCACAGATCAGCCAACCATGCTCTTTGTAGTTCAAAGCAGACATCAAAAGTTCCATGCTGTTATGGGTTTCCCTCAGTTGCACAGAGTATCCAACAGGAATTGATGCAAATGTATTGCCATTGTTCCGAAGAACTGCCTTCAGGCTCCTACTCAAGGAGTCTATGAACAACCTCCATTCTGTCCAGATATACTATGTACCCATTGCTTCTACTAGACCCATGATATTGTTGCAGTAGACTAGAGAATGATCTTTGTCAAAGGTAAAGCATTCTCTTAATTATTTTTCGCAATTCCAATACCAAAAGAATGTCGTTTCAGGCGCCAGCAAACGTTTCTCATGGAGCCGTGAACCCAGCAGCTGAGCAGATTCCTTGGACAAGTTCAGGTCCCTTGTTAGGTCATTAAGCTCAGCTTGGTTCAATGGTACAGGCCAATCATTCTCAGTCGGTTCATATGCACCAGACTCGTCTGCGTCCATTTCATTCCCATTAGAGTCGGAAGATGACTTGATGTTCACATCAGGTTCATGGATGTACTTGTACTTGTACTTTAAAAGATAGTGCTTTGTCCCTTTTCTTTTAAACACAGGCAACACTGGCCAGAGGGGTGTAGTTTTTGACACTCAGGTGGCTTTTTGATGATTGAGGGTTGTTTGCCTTCCAGATGGCTGCTGCTGAGCCAGAGGGGTCGGACAGTGCAGAAGTGCCACCAGAGCACCATCAAGTGGTCATCATCGGTGGTGGCGTCAGTGGTCTGGCAGCTGCTTCTGCCCTTGTCAAACATGGCATCACTGACTTCAGGCTGCTGGAGGCTCGGGGACGTCTGGGTGGCAGGGTGATCGCCATCACAATAGGTACAAACAGTACAAATGAGCTGCAAGATGCTGGCCATGCTATCTGCTTGATTTATGTTTTTGTCTGGCACAGGTTGTTACAGGTTTTAAAACACATCATTAATTTGGCTAAAAGTACTTTAACCCACACCTTTGCCTGACACATTCCTTGAACCCTCACCAGGTCTTCCAGAGATTGTTCACTTCTCCAGGGTTTCTAAAAGAAGACTGTCAGTTGCATGTGGCAATTGGAGTCAGCATACTACATGCAATATTATCCTGATTGATCATACTTATACCCAGTTTTTGACTTTTCACCTGGGTCAGATTAACACAAACACAAGAGGGGTGGGAGGAGGTGATCGAATCTGTCTGCCTCTCCTATTTTTGACAGTATCTCATAAACAGGCAGTGGTATGATATACAAATATATATGTATATTTATATATATGTATATATGATATATATATGATATATATATATATATATATATATATATATATATATATATATATATATATATATATATATATATATATGTATGTGTGCATACATATATGCATATTTACATAAAGGTTTATAAAATAAAACAGTGTGGCCACAAAATTGATTGACAGGCTGCTGGGCACATATTCTGGTAGGTCTTGACCTAATTTCATCCTGAAGGCTTTAACTTCATGAATCATGAAACCTGTGCTGCAGAGTTCACTACATGCATAATTTGCACTCAAAATTGTGTGTTTCTAACTTAAGGAAGATCTCTGGGGGGAGGGGGGTAGACAGAATCAGCCCCAGCCCATCTCTTCAGTTTGTGCTGTCACAGGCCCTCTGGTGCTCATTGGATGCCAAATTTGCACAAAATTGTTCACTTTGTTTTCGAAGCTTCTGAGATGGTGTCTCCGAACACTATTTTCCGGTGTCACGTTGTAAAAAGTACACGCTGAGTTAGATACCAGTATTTGAAGCGATTCAGGTTGAAAAAGGTAATTTAAGACCAAGTTGGTTTGCTGAACTCAGCTGACTTCAAAACAGTGAATGACCTATGTAAATAGGTCAGCGGAATTGTCCACCAAGCCAACACGCAACGTTTGCCCTTTCACAGCAGTGATTGATAATTATTGCTGATAATTTGCGATTTTTGTGAAAAAAAAGAACAGCCTGACATGTTTCCCTATGTGACATGTCTGTGACCTACCTGACATCCAAGTGTGTACATTATGAGGTCTGCAAGAGGTGCCCTGCCATCTGCGACAAGTGGCGGTTCGCTGACAAGCGCCGTTTTGTCGTTCGTTTATTTGTTTGTCTATTGGGTGGTTAACGACGCACTTTATGCACGTTCACAGCCAATGGCGCCGCCCACACTGTTTTGCCAGTGGGCCACGGGGTTGGGAAATGTCCCGAGTGGCGCGAGTGTCGAACCCGAGACCTTTGGTACCCAGAGCCCAACACCTTAACCACTCGGTCATCCTCGCCCCTTTGTGGTGGTTGCGAAAGCCCCTGGGGAAGGTGGCAGGTTTCCAACTCCTGGGCTGGCGAGAGGCAGAGATCACTGATGACTTGTGATTTACATGTAACACATGCTCGTTTATATGATCCGCATTATATGTACTGATGAATGTTTGAAATATAGTGTGAAATGCGACGAACGTGACACATACATATAGGTTTTCAACAGTACTTGTGCTGACTATTCAATAGTTTGGTGAAATGTGTGGTAAATTGACGTATTATATACGTAAATAGTTGGTTATTAGAGTTTATGGCGCATCAATATACGTAAATAGACGCATAGTTGAGGTGCATGCCACTTGATATACATTTGGATGGAACGTCTCAGCCCACATTGCTTCGCTTTGGAAGAATTTCCAGAATTTTGGAGTTGGTTCCCAAGTTATCTAAGATAATGCTTGTGCCTTATTCCCTCCTCACTCCCACCACCCCTGATCTGCATCAGTTTCTCTAACCGTCCGTAATTCGACAGCAGTATCGCCCAACCTGTACCGTATCGTTGGCAAGCATTTGCATGTACTTTATATGGCTTAATTCAGATTGAGTCTCGTGTAAGCTATTCTGCCTATCGTCACCTGAAGCGATGTAGGTTTCCACAGCCATCCCAGCGAATAATATAATTTATTGGTTTCCACTCCCCTGTCCTTAGCGTAAGCTAAGCATGCACTCATATAACCCAGCGTAATGGTGGCGACGTTACGTGCTCCCTGTACATGGTGCACTGTCATTCGTATGTCGGCAGCCATTCCTACTTCACACACGGTCTACTCGTCTGCGGCTCCTATGGGACGTCCCTAAGCTCCAATCCACCACCACATCCCATGGGACGTCACTCCCACCCCTGTCGAGGGCAGGACTTCCGCTGCCTCCGCCAACATGACTCCTGCTCCTGGCGCGGGCGTGACTCCCGCTCCCGCCGATGCCGCGATCTCGAGGCCGGCGCTACTGGCGCGGCGAGTCGATGGTGATGCGGACGCCGCGGCTCTCGAGCCTCTGCACCAGCGTCGTGTCAGCGAACGCGGCGCCCGGCGGCAGCACGCCGCCGCGGCCGGGCATGCGCTCCGCCTCGCGCAGCACGCACACGGCGCACTGCACCACGCACAGCGCCGTGGTGGCGTACGCCGCCTCGGGGAACTGCAGCCGCAGCGTGAGGCGCGCGTCCGGCGGCCCGTCGGCGGCCGGCTCGCGCCACCCCTCACCCTCGCAGACCACCTCCAGCCGCGACTGCTCCACCTGGCGGCGCGTTGGCCCGGCCCGGCTCACCAGGCCGGCCGACAGCAGCTCGGGGAAGGTGCGCAGCAGCCACTGGCCGCCCGGCACGAAGCACAGCAGGCCGAACAGCACGGCGGCGAGCGCAATGACGATGCCGCGCCAGAAGCCGGCCACCGCCACGTACTGCTGCATCTGCGCCGGCCGCGTGCCGGCGCGCCGCAGTCGCGCCGCCTGCGTGCGCGCGTGCACGGTCACGTCCGGTCCGAGGAACGGCAGGCACCAGCGGCCGCCGAGCGGGCCGGCGCGGTGCAGCAGGCCGCGGTGGCGCAGACGGTGCGTCGGCGCCGGCAGCGGCGTCTGGAACAGCCGGCCCTGCAGCCGCGCCACCGGCAGCACGCACGCCGTGCCGTGGATGCTCGACAGCCACGTGCCGTAGTGCACGCCCGCGTAGCCGGCCTCGCCGTGCTGCATGCGCAGGTAGCAGCGCACGCCGCTGAGGCCGCCGGCCAGCGCGTGCTGCAGCAGCAGCGAGCCCACCTCGGCCGGCACCGAGTCGAAGCCGCACGTGCTGACGCAGAACACACCGCGCCGCTCGGCCTCCTCGTGCAGCTCCACCTGGCAGCGCTCGGCGAACAGCCGCTCGCCGCAGATGTCCAGGTAGTGGGTGCCGGCGCGCAGACAGGCGCGCACCACCGGCTCACCCAGCCGGTAGTAGGGCCCGGTGGTGTTGATGAGCACGCGCGCCTGCTGGCACAGCCGGTCCAGGCTGACGGTGCTGGCGATGTCGGCGTGCAGCACGCTCACATCGTCGCTGATGGAGTCGCCCAGCAGGCGGCGCAGCCGCCGCGTGTCGCGGCCGGCCACGGCCACGCGCAGGCCGAGCGCGTCCGCCTGCCGACTCAGCTCGGCCGCCACGTAGCGGCCGGCGAAGCCCGACGCGCCCAGCAGCACCACGTCGAGCCGGTCGTCGGGCAGCGGCTGCTGGGCGGCGGCGGCCGTGTCGGCGTCCGCCGCCGACGACGGGTGCGAGGCCGAGGTGTCGGTCATGTCGGCGGGCGGCTGTCGGCTCGACTGGGCCGTGACAGCGGGTCGGCGGCGGCGGGTCCGCCGGCTGTCGGTCCCGCAGCTGGCGACAATCAGGCGTCTGCCGCCGGCCGATGGGCGGATCATGAGCGGTAATGGGTCGGGCGATGGCCGGTAATGCCGCTCAGCTGTGGACGATCGATGCGGCTCGTCGGCCCAGCTCGTCGGCCCAGCTCGTCGGCCCAGCTCGTCGGCCCAGCTGGTCGGCCCCTGGTGTGGGGCTGGCTGTGGTGTGGGTCGGCGATGCCAGGCGGAGATATGTGCCCGAGCCGTACCGTCCCGAAGTTCATTTTGTGTACACTGGAGGGTAAGAAGCGAAGACATGGAAATCCTCAATGACGATGGAACAGTTTGACAGTATAGCAGGCGCGGGGTGTTGATTGGCATGTCTCCGTGCTGACTGACCAGCTGACTGCCGTTTCCCCGTGACGACAGACCAGCTGACTGCAGTTTCCCCGTGTTGGCAGACCAGCTGACTGCCGTTTCCCCGTGACGAATGACCAGCTGACTGCCGTTTCCCCGTGCTGACAGACCAGCTGACTGCAGTTTCTCCGTGCTGACAGACCAGCTGACTGCCGTTTCCCCGTGTTGGCAGACCAGCTGAAGCTGCAGCTGGGCGCCATGTGGATCCACGGCGTGCTGGGCAACCCGATCTACGAGCTGGCGGTGGCCAGCGGGCTGATCGGGTCTGTGCACAGCCAGCCCAAGCACAGTCTGATGGCGTGCCGGGAGGACGGCAGCCGGATCCCCTTCCACATACTCGAGGTGAGCGGCGGCGTGTCGCCTAGCTCGGCCGCCGCCGCCCGGCGACACACTGTCGCCGAGTGTCGCAGCGACTTAGTGTCGGTGCGACTTAGTGTCGGTGCGACTTAGTGTCGGTGCGACTTAGTGTCGCAGCGGCTTAGTGTCGCAGCGACTTAGTGTCGTTGTGACTTAGTGGAGTCGTGACTTAGTGTCGTTGTGACTTAGTGTCGCCGCGACTTAGTATCGCCGTGACCTTAGAGTCACCGTGACTTAGTGTCGTGACTTAGCGTCGCCGTGACTTAGTGTCGTCGTGACTTAGTGTCATCGTTACTTAGTGTCGTCGTTACTTAGTGTCACCGTGACCTTAGAGTCACCATGACTTAGTGTCGCCGTGACTTAGTGTCGTGGCGACTTAGTGTCGTTACTTAGTGTCGTCGTTATTTAGTGTCGCCGCGAGTTAGTGTCGCCTCTGTCACAGTTTCTGTGGTGGAACAGAACGGAAACTGGGAGTCAATGGTCCACCCCGATGGGTCACATGTTCCGAATTTGTGTAAGTAGCGTCTCCTCGATGCATTCAATTTGGCTATTTGCCAGTAGAAGATAGGTTAAGCTACTGTGTAGACCCGCTTCCGTCGTATTATGTGGTGGTTAAACTACTGTGTAGACCCGCTTCCATCGTATTATGTGGTGGTTAAGCTACTGTGTAGACCCGCTTCCATCGTATTATGTGGTGGTTAAGCTACTGTGTAGACCCGCTTCAGTCGTATTATGTGGTGGTTAAGCTACTGTGTAGACCTGCCTTCATCGTATTATGTGGTGGCAAAGCTACTGTGTAGACCCGCTTCCATCGTATTATATGGTGGTTAAGCTACTGTGTAGACCCGCTTCCATCGTATTATGTGGTGGTTAAACTACTGTGTAGACCCGCTTCCATCGTATTATGTGGTGGTTAAGCTACTGTGTAGACCCGCTTCCATCGTATTATGTGGTGGTTAAACTACTGTGTAGACCCGCTTCCATCGTATTATGTGGTGGTTAAGCTACTGTGTAGACCCGCTTCCATCGTATTATGTGGTGGTTAAACTACTGTGTAGACCCGCTTCCATCGTATTATGTGGTGGTTAAGCTACTGCGTAGACCCGCTTCAGTCTTATTATGTGGTGGGGGGTTAGTCTGGCACGCACCACACCATGGTGGAGAATGCTGCCGACAGTCAGTCCATGCGCTAATTTGTGAGTCGCTCCATCCTAAACCAGTAAAATTAAATGGATACTGATCAATGGGTGCCGTGCTGAGCGTGGGATGCAAGGAAAATACTGGTTAATTTATATACAATGGATCGCAAGTCATTTTGCCTTTGTGGAGAAAAAGCTCCACGCTTGATCACCAAGAAAGGCACCAAAGTGCGTGAACTAGTTGGACATTGATGACCCTATGATGTTTCTTGCTTATAATGACGTAGTTAGTACTGCGTTAATATTAATGTTATAAAGGTTGGTGACATGTTGGATAAAGCTACGTTTGGTGTTGTTTGCCACCCATGTTTGTCGTTGTCTTCCTGTGGGGGGGGGGTGTAGAACATTGAAGGACAGACGTTGCAATTTCAGTTCAAACTTCACGTTGGTCCGTGCGAATGTGTCCGAATTTTTTGCTTGCTTACTCTGTTGCGCACACAACAGAAAAGCATAGCACCACACAACATCACCACATAAACAGCACCACACAACAGAAAAGAAGCCAAAACAAACGAAAACCATGCATTTATGAACTGGCCACCGGTCTAAAATTGATTGATTCAGCGACATCTCAAATACCATGCTTACATCACAATTTTCAATATCCTACTGCACTCGTGTCAACGTCTCACACCTGACGAAACGCCATTATTTTAGCGCTGGGCACAAGGCAGTAGTGAAAGTGTACATTGGTAGTCTCGATCAGGCCACGTGCGTGCGATAGCCATGTAGCGTATCAGGGCAATAAGCTAACTGTTATTTATACTCTTTTCATGGCATATGTGAGCTGACTTTTTGTTCGACTCTTATTGCATATCATGTATGTGCTGCCACACATTTCATTTATGGCGCTATGGCTCCTGCAATACACGCTTTTTGTTGTCACATTTTTTGCAGTGCGTCAACACAAAATGACTTCGCGTATTAGTGGAGGATTACTATGTTGCTGATTGTAGTGCGTCAATAAATGAATTAACGAGTTGACTGAAGGCAGAGTGCCATGACCAGGCGCCAGTTCATGCCGTCCGTGCAGGCTAACACGGCACACACAGACTCCCGCCAGCGTCGAGACGCCCGAAACCCAAACAACAAACAAACAAACTCTTGCCAGCCGATCAGCCCCTGCCTCGCCCCGCACCTCACCCTCCGACCCGTCCCGCAGGAGGTACACGAGGCGCACGACGCGTTCGTCGACCGGTGCGTCGAGTACTTCCTGTGCAAGCACGAGCCGCCGGCCGGCGTGCGGTCGGTGGGCGAGCACATCCGGCTGGAGGTCGACCTGTACCTGGCGGCGCTGCCCGAGCGCGACCGACACGTGCGCCGGCTGCTCTTCGAGTACCTGCTGCAGCGCGAGGCGTGCATTTCGGGATCGCACAGCATGGACGAGGTGGGTGGACGTCGTGGACGCCGTGGACGAGGTGGGTGGGCGCCATGGACGAGGTGGGTGGGCGCCGTGGACGAGGCGAGTGGACGCCGTGGACGAGGTGGGTGGGCGCCGTAGACGAGGTGAGTGGGCGCCGTGTACGAGGTTGGTGGACGCCGTGGACGAGGTGGGTGGTCCCGTGGACGAGGTGGATGGGCACCGTGGTGGAGGTCAGATGGCCCGGCTTTGTGGATGATGTTAGTCGGTGCGTTGATGTGACCAGTCACTGCATTTGATGGAGTCTCGTTTTCTTTGGTAATGCTGGTCACTGCTTTGGACAAGGCTGGTGTTTGCAGACTAGTCGGGACAAGGTTAGTCACTATTTTGGATGACTTGCCACCGTGCACGATCCCGATCACCACTTTTGACAGTGTCAGCGACTTAACGAGCTCATCAGGTAGTGCCGTTCACTGGAGTAGTTGCTATCATGGGATGTGGATGTTGGGACACGGATGTTTAGCGCAGGAGGCGTCCGTATGTCCTCGTCTCACCACCGTAGCACGCGATACGCAGACGTGACGGTGAAGTGAGACATGTTGTGGCATAACTCCAGGTCGATGGATTGCCGGTGATGTCTGCTGTGCCTGTACGCTGGTGTCGAGTTTGCGCGGCACTGGCGACGGAGAGGCGCGCGGCGCGTCTGACCATGCTCGGCGCCAGGTGGACCTGCAGAACTTCGGCTCGTACTGCGACCTGCCCGGCGGCAACATCGTGCTGCCGGACGGCTACTCGTCGATCCTGGCGCCGCTGCGGCGCCACCTGCCGGCCGACGCCGTGCTGCTGGGCCACGCAGTGGCCAGCGTCAGCTGGCACCAGCCGGGCCGCGTGGCCGTGCGGTGCGAGAACGGCCGCCGGCTGACGGCCGACCACGTGGTGTGCACGGTGCCGCTGGGCGTGCTGCAGCGGCGGCCGCAGCTGTGGCGGCCGCCGCTGCCGGCCGACCGCGCCGCCGCCATCGACCGGCTCGGCTTCGGCACCTGCAACAAGATCTTCCTCGAGTACGAGCGGCCGTTCCTGCCGTCGGGGGTGACCGAGCTGGTGCTGGCGTGGGAGCCGACCGACCCGGCGGAACCGGCCGACCCGGCGGACCCGGCGGACCCGGCGGCGACCGTGGCGCACCACTGGCGGCGCAAGATCTACTCGTTCACCAAGCTGTCCGACACGCTGCTGCTCGCCTGGCTGGTGGGCGCCGAGGCGGAGCACCTGGAGACGCTGCCGTACGACGAGGTGGGCCGCACCTGCACCCAGGTGCTGGCCAAGTTCCTCGGCGACCCGTGCGTGCCCACACCGAAGCGGACCGTCTGGTGAGAGCTGGGGCTGGTGCGCTGCTGGTGTGGCGGTGGAGCGTGGTGAGGGGACGCACAGCTGAGTGTGGTGGAGTGTAATGCTGGTTGGGTGAGGCGACCTGGAGTGGCGAATTTCCACGTGTGGCCCCGTTTTGTCGCGGCCGTTCTGTGAGGTGTACTACGGTCGACATACACATAGACGGTCAGGCCAGCAGTGTACCTGTTGGCTACCGAAATAGCATCTTCATACCAACTTTTGTGTGCGCCGAGTTGCTAGTCTACATTTCATGCTGGTTTGTCGGCTAGTATGGGCTATGTTCTGTTTCCTGTTGACTATTTCTGCCATTAGTTTCTGCCGCTCTTGGTTTTCCCGCCAATATTTGTCTCGTATGTATATTCTTGTGTTTGTGTAAATCTTGCATTCCCTTCCAGTGGTTATATTTGGTTTTGATTTCCTCAGGTCATTCCGTCATACAAAAAAAAACTACCACACTGACATGTGCCATTGTCCCGATAGCTCCTGCCGTTTATGCTTTGGATTGTAAGTTGTCCTTCTGATATTAGATGTGGGGCTGAAAGAAAATTTGCCCACCATTTTCTTGTTTGAAGGTATCAATCTTCCATTAATGGTGGGTGATTTTTGTGAGCTCGTCAATTCTACGACATCGTTAAAAATAGTATCGGCCAAATCAAATTTAATCGAAAGCCTTCCTGCATGGTTAGTTTTGGAAAACTAACATCGATTGAACTGGGATAGCCTTGACATTTTGGCTGTTCCACATAGCTTTAGTTTCCCAATAATCTGATCTCCCTTAAAAGCTTGGTGTCGTTAACCATGTCAGTTTCAAAATCCGGGGCAGGCGATATTCATCCCTAAAGTGTGCGGTGCTAGCGCCCTTCCTCAGCTATGTATTGCAAGTTGTTCGTCAGTCTCTTCCTTGACTGCGTGTATGCACGCTATTGTCCACTGCTGAATCCCGGCATTTATTTCTGTTGCTGGCTTTTCGTTATTGTCTTCAGTCGTGTTTGCCTGTACCTGGTTCCGGTGTGCTTGTCGATCTGCGCTGTCGATGTGGTATGTGTTGCAGTTCGGGATGGCGCAGCCAACCCTTCTCGCGCGGCTCGTACACGTTCATCAAGACCGGCTCGTCGCAGAACGACATCTACACCATCAGCGCCCCGCTGTACGCGCCTGGGGACCCAAAGGTGAGCGGATCTCGTCGCCCGTGCAGCGCCGCCGCTCAGTTCTGCGTCGGAAATGTGATACTTTCACTGGGGATGGTAGTTGCATTTACGAGAGGGTTTCTCCAGTTACAAGAGTCGAGGGACTTCGAATTGCTTGGTTTCAGACTGTTGCGCCTCTGTACGCCTGCATCAGCTGACTGTTGCATCTCCATACACCTACATCAGCAGAGTGTTGTGTTTCCATACCCCTACATCAGTAGACTGTTGCATCTCCGTACCTCTACATCAGCTGACTGTTGCGCCTCTATACGCCTACATCAGCAAACTATTGTTTCCATACCCCTACATCAGCAGACTGTTGCGCCTCTGTACGCCCACATCAGCAGTAATTTTCCTTGTGATTGTGCGAGCCATGTGTTAATGTTGACCAGGTAGGCCAGGCGTTGTGAAGATCCGGTCGCGTGATGTGACGGTCTATGAGTTGGTGGCTTGAAACCACGTGAATGTCTGATGCAGCTATTGGAGTTTAATGCAGGATTTGTTGCGCCTACCATCGGTGGATATTATTCATAACGATTATCTCCTTTGCACAAGATACAATTAGTCTGTAAAAGATGTTGCACTTAACCGTTCTCAGAGTGCTTGATGAGTTTTGGGCACTTAATCGCGCTTTGCAGAATCTTTCTGAAATAAACATCTGGATCCGCGTTCAGGTCGGCCTTGAAAGGAAATGTGCCCACCGAAGTGGCACCGTCTCTGAGGTCCTGCGCCCGGGGATGTTCCATGGACAAATGTGAAAGTTATTGTGCGTCGCATCGTCGACAAGTTGACAGGTCAGGTAGGATCGGTGCACCTGGCACGGTTCACCCGTGCGGGACCGACCAGGAGCGTGCCGTGACGCGCTGTGTCACCGCCGCCCGGCCGTGACCCCTCGCTGTTCGCCAGCCGCGGGTGCTGTTCGCTGGCGAGCACTGCCACCCGAGCTTCTACTCGACCGTGCACGGCGCCTACCTGACCGGCCTGAGCGCCGTGCAGCAGATCGTGGCCGGGCCGGCCGCCGACCAGCCGCCCCGGCCGCACGACGACGTCGCCGAGCTCAGCACCTGGACGGCCGGCATCGGCATCTCATAGCCGGCCGCCGGCGCCGGCCGGTGTTGGTTCGCACCTCGTCGGCTGAGCCACACCAGCCGGGTAGAGGCAGATTGAGCCAAGGTTCTGCACGGCGGCTTCGCTGCTTTAAGGGGGGGGGGTACGGGGGCTCAGCTGGGACTGCGATGCTCTGCTCAGGTGGCATTTTTTGTACGTGCAATACGGGTGAGATACGATTGTTCGTCAGGGACAGGCTTTTCACATGGTTGCCTGTGATACTTTATTTGCGACGTCTCCGTTTGTGGGAAACGGAGTTAGTCAGCCATGCTTAGCGCCACACATATACTCACTGCCTTTGTTGGCTACCTAGTGTACGGGACTTTGATCGTGTTTTATCACTGTATATTTACAACGACACTGTATATAACTGTATTATACGATGCAGATCAGCATGACGACAGTGGTGAGTGTTGATGCCTCGATCCCAGTTGCAATTTGGAATAAGAGGATCATATCATTCGGCTGTTTACTCGTGCTCGTGGCATGTGAGGCACTCGCTTCTGTTGGAGCCTTTCGGTTCGTTTCGGTCGGCATTTGGTCTGGGTAAGGTCGACTTAGTGATAGTGTGCCGGTGTGCATGCGGCATTAACTCGTTCTGAACATTGGTACGCACATCCCGGCCGACAATATTTGCGCGGTGTCTAATTACAGACCGACGAGATCCACGCTCTGGCACTTTCCAGACAATTGCGGCGCGTTCACTTCGGCGCCGCACAATATACAATGCTCGGCTGTGTACAACTCGAGGCCTCGAGGCGCGGCGGGCAGTAACAGTACAGTGCTGGACGACAGAACCAGGCGCGCGACCGGCCAGGGTGGGCCCAGCGCGAGGGACGGCGGGCCGGGGGCAGCGAGCCCAGGGAGGCAGCAGCAGTGGCGGCCGCAGTGACCGCCCGTCTGGGAGTCTGCAGCGTCCGACTCGCCGCCACCCAGAGCCGTCAGGTCTGCAGACCACACCCGAGTCAACACTGGAGAGGGCCGGAGCGGCCTGGCCGGGCGCCGATCAGATCCAGGGCGGCCAGATCTGCAGACCACACCCGAGTCAACACTGGAGAGGGTCGGAGCGGCCTGGCCGGGCGCCGATCAGATCCAGGGCGGCCAGATCTGCACCGCCGACTTGCGCACCATGCAGAGCGCGTAGCCGCCGCTGCCTCGCGAGCCGGCCAGCCCCAGCAGCATGTGGACGGCCAGCACCAGCAGCAGTCCGCCGGTCAGCACCAGGCCGAGCCACGTGCGCCGCGACTGGGACCGCCAGTGTCGCTCCGACGTGCGCTGCTTGGAGTCTAGCCGCTCCTGCACGCACTCGAGCCGCTCCTGCAGACACTCCAGCTGCCGGCACAGAGCGACGCGTCAGACAGCCGCTCCCTGGACAGTGCCCTGCGGCTGACGTCTGAGCTTGGCAGCCGCTCCCTGAGCAGTGTCCTGTGGCTGACATCTGAGCTTGTCTGCCCGAAAAATCGTCCGAACTAACCGAAAACTAAACATTTGCTAGGTTTCGACAACGATTCGCCGCCTCGTATGAAAGATGTTTGAAAGAAGCGATTACTTGCTGACAGGTGATACGTCCATTGGCGGCATAATGTGTCATAATCTACCCTGAACAAAATATATTATTATGTCGCGTTAAAATGGTACAGATGAGGCTCGATCAGTGACGCAGATATTTCACATGTTGAACTATTCCCTACCAGTTTAACATCCGGCTTAGGTCCCTGATCTGAGCTCTCTCTCCATCTCTCTCTCTCTCTCTCTCTCTCTCTCTCTCTCTCTCTCTCTCTCTCTCTCTCTCTCTCTCTCTCTCTCTCTCTCTCTCTCTCTCTCTCTCTCTCTCTCTCTCTCTCTCTCTCTCTCTCTCTCTCTCTCTCTCTCTCTCTCTCTCTCTCTCTCTCTCTCTCTCTCTCTCTCTCTCTCTCTCTCTCTCTCCCTCTCTCTCTCCCTCTCCCTCTCCCTCTCCCTCTCCCTCTCCCTCTCCCTCTCCCTCTCTCCCCTCTCCCTCTCCCTCTCCCTCTCCCTCTCTCCCTCTCCCTCTCCCTCTCCCTCCCCTCTCCCTCTCCCTCTCCCTCTCCCTCTCCCTCTCCCTCTCCCTCTCCCTCTCCCCTCCCTCTCCTCTCCCTCTCCTCTCCCTCCCCTCTCCCTCTCCCTCTCCCCCCCTCTCCCTCTCCCTCTCCCTCTCCCTCTCCCTCTCCCTCTCCCTCTCCCTCTCCCTCTCCCTCTCCCTCTCCCTCTCCCTCTCCCTCTCCCTCTCCCTCTCCCTCTCCCTCTCCCTCCTCTCCATCTCCCTCTCCATCTCCATCTCCATCTCCATCTCCATCTCCCTCTCCCTCTCCCTCTCGCTCTCGCTCTCGCTCTCGCTCTCGCTCTCGCTCTCTGTGTCTGTCTGTCTGTCTGTCTGTCTCCTGCCGAGTTACCTTATCGCGGAGATCCCTCATCTGAGGTCCCTCCTGCCGAGTTACCTTATCGCAGAGATCCCTCCTGCCGAGTTACCTTATCGCAGAGATCCCTCATCTCAGATCCCTCCTGCCGAGTTACCTTGTCGCGGAGATCCCTCATCCCAGGTCCCTCCTGTCGAGTTACCTTGTCTCGGACATCTCTGATCTCAGGTCCCTCCTGCCGAGTTACCTTGTCGCGGAGATCCCTCATCTGAGGTCCCTCCTGCCGAGTTACCTTGTCGTTGAGATCCCTCATCTGGACGCCGACCATGACCGACATGCCGTCTCGCTTCGGCGAGTCCACTACGCAGCGCAGCTTGTGCTCCAGTCGCTGGTCTTTCGGCAAGTTCTGTCCATGCACAGGAAGACAGCGGCGGCAGTTAGTGCGGCATGGCTACTCATCGGCAATGGTGCTTCCTGCTCGTTATGGGTCGATCTAACAATGAATGTTTCAGCGCCAAACGTTTCTGTCCAAACACCGTATTTACACCGAATACGTGACCATTAGGTTAATGTGTCATTGATTTAACTTTACAAATCATTGGTTCGCAGTCCCAGGGTTGACGGCTGCATTATTTTCGTTTAAGTCGCACCCGATGTGATCAGTGCAAGATAACGTCGAGAGCAAGTATAAACAGCGGGAATTCACAACCGACGGCTTCACCAAAACCATCGACGGAGAACGGCATGCATTTTCACGAGTGCTTTTCCATCGACTACAGCGAGCCCCGAAAACGTCCATGGGTGTTTTCCGATAGGATCGAATGGCCTTCAGGGGTGATCGGTGGGTTTCCGGGTTCCACGGGCACCGCGGACAGAATGCAATTATCCGCACACGACCACGACTCGTCGGACGGGCCTCGAGCCAGGACGCGTCCGGTACCTTCCACAGTTTGCCGAGCTCCTTGCTGCATAGGAAGTCGTGCGAGACGGGCGTGGCCAGCAGCAGGAACTTGTCGGACACGATCTGCTGCACGTTGAAGCCCTCGCACAGCGCCAGCTCTATCGTCACGTGACAGCCGGCAGAGACGACGCCCGAGCTGGGCTTGACGCGAAATTTCTCCGGCGAGGTGGTTTTCACCTGAAACCGCAAGTAGAATGTTGTCGGCAAAGTCGGGTGTTGCAAATCCTGCTCCATCCCACTACGTATAATCAGTGGCGTCGCCACGAAATTCTTCCAGGGAGGGGGGACAAGGTCGAAAGGGGGCCTTCTGCTCCCGAAAAGGGCCTCCATTGTGTTGGGGCGTCCTATTGTTTTAGGCCCTTAGTATGGTTCGGGAATGGGATACATGATTTCATATTAATGTACTGTTTGTTATTGGCATGGTGCATTATTTACTCACGCAATGGCAATAATCATTATTTTTCGCTGAAAACTGGGCCATACCAGGGTATAAATAAGTAATATGTGGATAAATACCTACGTGTCAAATACAACCAACGTCTCAATGCTTTCTCTAACAAGATAATCCTCCTGCTGCTCTCTAGATAGCAGGGAGGCTGATACTAAGCACATCTTGCAGATATCTGCCATTGATCAACCCACTTTTATGTCCTCCAAGAATAACTGAATATAATTGGATTCATAACTACTGTTATTTATTACCACCAGCTTGATGCCCTAAGCAAAGCTTAAGCGATCATTTATCAGTCCTAGGACGATCATTTCGCGAAGGTGAAAAGAAGTGGGTTGCATTGGTTTTCTCATAGGAATCTTAGGAATTTGCGCATTTTTCTAACATTTGGTACTGGCTGCAAGGCGCCTGTCAAACAAGCCAAAATAACAAATTCTTCGCGAATAAATTAACGCGCCTGGGATTTCGACCGTTATTTTGTCACAGGGGCCCTATCGAAATGGAATGATTAGTGATCAACTGAATTCTCCTGTGGAGGGGCCTAATCTACCACCATCTTTCCTGATTTGTCGGATTTCAACTGTAACTCCCCCACCCAGTTCTACGGTTTTATTTTGGTATCCCTTGATAAATAAACTCACATTGCTGAAATTACACCTGTTCCACAATAACCGGATCGGTATCCGAAAATGCCAACCTGGAGCCTTCCAAAATTAGGAGGATTCCAAAAAATCAATGTTAGGTTCAGTAAAGTGGTTCTGAAGCACAAAACATATTACCAGATGCCTTCACAAATTGTGTATGCCGCCGAAAAACATACCGAATCTCGAAAAATCGAGATGGGATACAAATACATGGCGCCAGGGTCTCGAAATGTCGGGCCGGAATTCGGACTTTTGAGAGTAAAAAATCAGAAACGATCCACAAAAATCGCATTGAGCCCAGAAAACTGGCGTTGGGTACCCGGAACCACTCATCGCTGGGGGCGATAAGTCAGGCTGGGACACAAAAACATCGCACCGAAGCCCCAAAACCGAACTAGTGCCCACAAACGTGCGTTAGAAGCCCAAAGTAAACACAGCGGCACCCCTAGAGCACAACGGGGGGCGAAAATACAACTGGCGCTCTAAAGCACACAATCTCCCAAAAAGCGACAGGGTCTTAAAACATGCGTTGCAGGCCGAAATAAACATACATGGAGCTCTTAAAAAAAAAGTACACTGGAAGCTCTTAAGGCAGGCAGGGACCCTGCTAACGCACAATGGTCTGAAAAAGTGGCTGGAACCACAACAGGTAAAATGGTTCCAAATCGAACAAAAGGACCAGGGGCTAAATAAGCACATCGGGATCTTCGAAAACGCTCCGAGACGTAAGCATATCATCGGTGCCTAAGTAGCTACAAAACCATGAAACGAGCACTTTAGAAAATGTATTAAACCCTCAACTTGAATTTAAAATATATTACCCATCACTTTTAAATGTAAAATTTCCTAATTTCAGGCATTCCAGTTCATATCACCCGGTCACCACGCGCAAGCGTCCGTGCACGTGCACATTCATTTTGAGCATTCGGCGCATTCGCAACATTTCGTAGGATACTACGGTTTCTGCTAGGCCTGCCTTTTGCTAATTACTGTCACATGGTAAACTTGCGCCATATTTGCCGTGTTGCAATGCTCAGTATGGGCGCTCGCTGCGAATAGTCGAGTAATTAAATCCGATCATTAATTTCCTACCTCCCACATTTTCTGGTAGTTATGAAATGCGGACTCCGCTCAGCTTTGACGCGCCTGATATCTTTGCTGCTATCCTCCCAGAACGGCTGTCGAACCGAGGCCGTTCCTCAGTGTTCTTTGTTGGACCCGCTGCGTCATTCTGCGCAGCGGCCTAAGACATTTTCGAAACCCCTCCTCGTTTCAGTGTGGTTGCTTTTTTGGACACCAATGACTTTTTAACGTGTCAGGGCGTTTTCGAAGATCCCGATGTCTTCATTTAACTCCCGGTGCTTTTGTTCGTTTTTGAACCATGTTGCCATTTTCGGTCCCAGCCTTTTTTCAGGCCCTGGTGCGTCCTTATGACCTCTGTGTGCCATAAGAGCTTCTTGTGAATGTTTTTTTAGAGGTCCAGGTATGTGTCATTTATGATTGCAACGCATCCGTTAAGGCCCTGTCGCCTTTTGGGAGACTATGTGCGCTTTGGAGGGCCAGTTGTATTGTCGGCCCCCGTTATGCTCTTAGGTTGCTGTTATGTTTTTTTTGGGGGGGCTTGACGCACATTTGTGATGATCCAGTACGATTTTGTGGCTTCGGTTGCGGTGCTTCTTAGTCCCAGCGCGATTTATCGCGCCCAGGCGCGTGGCTCCGGGGACCCAACGCCAGTTTTCTTGGCTCAACGAGATTTCCGTGGATTTTTTGTTGTTGTAAATTCCGAATCCATGTCTGATTTTTCGAGTCCCTGGCGCCACGTTTTTGCATCTCACCTCGATTTTTTTTAGATACGGTATGTTTTTCACTACCATACGCAATTTGTGAAGGCATCTGGTTGCATGTTCGGCGCTCCAGAGCCAGAGGGTGGCTTCTTGCCCGTCTCGGCATCCTTTTCGTCCTGGAGGTCTCTTCTTCATCCTGGGGGCTTCCTTTTCGTCCTGGGGGCCTCCTCATAATCTCTGTTGTATGTCTCTTATAGGAACCTGATTATATTTCCTGGGAGCCTCGTTATCAGTCTTGGATCCACCTTGACATCATGATTTTCTGTCCCGTTGGTCTCCTTGCTCACCTCTTTGTTTATGCATTTCCGGATAGTGGTCTCCTCAAATTACAGGGGATAGTGGTCTCCCCAACCCTCACCCCCAAGTCTCAAGGCAAGGGGTGAAGACGATTTTCCCCGCTGCCCCCACCTCGGTAGCGATGTCCCTGCTCTGAAACCTAATCTCATATCCACTGGCTTTCTTTTCCGGCTTCCTGTGTTTGGAGCCTCATTATCCTCTTAGCAGGTTGCTTTTGCGTCCTAGTCTTGAATCTTCTCTTCTAGGGTACTCGTCTTCTAAAATTTTGTCCTCATCTGACTGGTCTCAGTGGCCTTCTCCTTCCTAGGGGGACCTTCTTACACATCTTGCGTCTGGATAAATATCTCTTGTCATTATTTTACATTGTATGGTCCTTCTCTCCCATCTTGGGGCCCTCGTTTTCCAAATTAAGAATATCTTGCCACCCATCGGAAGTCTTCTCGTGTAACCCTGGGTTGCTTCTTGGCCGTTTCGGTGGCATCCTTTTCGTCCTGGGGGAGCCTCCTTTTCATCCTGGGGGCCTCCTCACAATCTCTGTTCTATGTCTCTTATAGGAACCTGATTATATTTCCTGGGGGCCTCGTTATCAGTCTTGGATCCACCTTGACAGCATCATCTTCTGTCCCGTCGGGCTCCTTGCTCACCGTTTTGTCTGATGCATTTCCAGATAGTGGTCTCCTCAAATTACAGGGGGTGCCCCCAACCCCAAAGTCTCAAGGCAAGGAGTGGAGACGATTTACCCCGCTGCCCCCCACCCCGTTAGCGACGTCCCTGCTCCGAAACCTCATCTCATATCCACTGGCTTTCTTTTCCGGCTTAGGGCCTCCTCTCATTTTATTGGGCCTCCCTTACTGTATTGAGACCCCTTTGCAATGTTGGTGGCCTCCGTGCCAATTTTTGGCACTCTCTTGATTTCTGGGGCCTCCTACCCTCCCCTAGTTGACTTCTTTTTTGAAATTATGGGCCTCCTCCTGGAGGCCCCTAATTTCTAGAATCTCTTTGTCGTTTCCTTTTTCGTTTGGGGTTTCTTTTTCGTCCTGGGGGCCTCCTGTTCGTCCTAGGGGCATCCTTTTCGTCCTGGAGGGCCTCCTTTTCGTCCTGGGGGCCTCTTTCGGGGCCTCATTTTCGTCCTGAGGGCCTCCGTTTCGTCCTGGGGGCATCCTCAAATTTCAGGGGGCGCACCCAGTCTCACGGCAGGGTGGGGGGCAATTGACCCCGCTGCCCCTCTCCCCGTGGCGACGCCCCTGCTCTCGGAAGGAATCAGCCCAGTGTGGCCTGCTAGTAACAACGTAGTCAATTTTCTGCGGTCGACGGCATGGAGACTGGGGTGTTTGTGAGCAAAATTTAGCGTAATTCGAGGGACACGTGGTCATAATAAATCACAAATGGAATAGGTACCAAATCAGTCTGTTATCCTTTAAAAAAAAAGATGGAATGGGTTGATGTGGCACGCCGATGATATAAGAGTTCTTTGTGAGGTCTAGTAGGTGGTGTGCGACTTCTTCGATGAAGTACTGCCAAGAAATACGCATAGTTAAATACCTATATACAGATAAGTGTATACAATATGCTGAATGGTTCAAAACGTTGGTGCTCGCAGTGTATAATTTATAATTTACGCGCGTATTATTTTCAAAATTCAGAGCTTAAATGCATGGTGACGCAGGAAAAGAAACAACCTCAATCCAACTTTGGGAACTCAAACGATCTTGACTTCTCCACTCTTGTTCCTGTATGCAATTTACGACAGCACTTAGTATTACGTGGCACACATTGATACTAGGTATGGATCGATTACGGCTTTACGACGCACTCAGCAGCTCTTACTATATGGCGTCGCCCGCCTCTCACTCTGGCAGGAAGGGCGGGCACCGCAGAGAATCGAACCGCGTACCCCTGGCACGTCAGACGCTCAGCTTAACCACCGAGCTACCGACGCGCTTACCACCAGGTACTCTGGAGTGGCGTTATAGTGACCGACAAGCGGGCAAGTAACCCCCAATGTCGTCATGGGATCATATGGAATGTGCCCCTCAGTCCATTCGGGCCCGCCCATTAACTTCATGTTTGCGCCCGACCCCAATGGTTTTTACAAATAAACGACCGTGCTGGTGCCTCAAATAACCATTTGCATGACACATTCCACAACTATGCAGTTAAAAGAAATATGCGAGGATTGGCGATGGTCCTCTTTATTCCGCTTCGGAGGCTCGATACCGTTTTCAGTTTGATCCTCACGTTATTTCAGGTAAGATAAAAGTTAAGAGGTAAGGTCATTGTATCACAGCCTAGTAGTCATTGCTGTGATCAGTGCGGCCGTGATGGAGACGAACAGCTATCGTTCACCTTGAAGGCGACGGATCCAGCGTTTATGTTGTTCAGCGTCAGAGGTATTCGTGCGTTCGGTACGTCGCACGGGAATCGCACCTCTTCCCCGGGCGATACCGTAAGAAGGTCCGCTGAAAAGAGGTGCCATTACTGCGCCATCACGCAACGGGAATCGCTCAATAGGCATTAAGTGAAGCCTGTCGTTCTTAGTTATGCCATTCCTGGCGACAGCTTGCGGTGGGTGGAGTATCGCTTATCGTGAGCTTCAATGAAATCAAGGGTTGACAAGATCGCACGTGGGTGTCTCGATTGCCACGGTCATGTTGCTACCTGGTGACATCGATCACATCTATTGGAAAATGTGGCTTCCTTGTTGCTTACATCTCAGCCTGTCCGATAATCATGGCCCAGCTAGCTGTGCTTTTTGTCTATCCATACGCAATTCATGCCTATTCATGCCTAAGCCGCACCGAAAGCCAACTGAACACAGTCGACACATTTTAGCGCTACTTACGTGAAGCAGGACACATTGCCTATATATTTTTTTCGTCATGGATGTGCGTCATGCTATGCTATGTTCAAATGTAGTAAAGGTTTGACGATTCGACAGCTGATTCAGCAGCCTGGCGCACATTTAGCTAATATTCGACAGCACATTTAGGATGCTCAGCAACAGATTGTGCAGCCTAGCGCACATTCGTCACATATTCGACGCATATTCGGCAGCAGCTGAATGTGCGCAAGGACGATGAATCGGCTGCTGAATCCGCTGGCGAACCGTCAGCAGACATCTACTACCCTCTTCCTAAATGCATTAAACAAAGTAAACTGACCCATTTCAGCGGTGTCGCAGCCCATTTTCGATTCGTTGGTTTTTCTTCGAACCCGGTTCAAACTTTGAATTCTATTGCGCAATATCAAATTCGGAACAGTCCGTGTTAAAGTCATGCATGGGCTGTTGTGTTACAGTTGCGCCTGTCAGGGTAAGTATCTCTTTTCAAAGTTATGCAGCTTCACAGAACGGCGCACCACACAAAGAACCTAAACTTTAATGCCTGTCGTTGAGTTGTTCAGGCTGCATTTGCTCAATACTAAGCTAAAATATCTCGTGCCGGCTATCAATGATACTTCGTAAATCGAGAAAACCGCACAAGCAGTAAGTTCTTATAAAAGTGATGTCATCGCTTTTATCCCGCACTTGGCATCGCTGTGATGGTCAATTTGTTAATTAATGAACGGGAATTGATGTTGCATTAGCTATGTCTATTAGATGATTGCATCACTTTCTGATAGTTCACTTGCTACGTTTTGTGGAACCCACTTGTATATTTTCGGAGATGGCTCTCGTCACGTCACAGCCGTTACGACTCAGTAATGCTAAGGTAATTTCGCCTGGCTCTGTGCTACTCATGCTGTATTGTCAGCCACCGAGATAACAATCCAAGGTTGTGGCACACAATTGTCGCTCAAAGTGCACGCGAACAGGAAGATCACCTGACAAACTTACGAAAACAGCGATCACAAAACAACAAAAGCACAGTCATGCTTTTTCAATGCAGCACAGACAGAACGGAGCTGTTCGCGTCTAGCGATACCACTGAGCGATCTGTTTGTAATAGATAATATATCAGAATTCACTGCACAAAATGATAATGAAAATTGAAGTACAACAGTCATCTATGAACGTGAAATGATCATCCTATCCTTCAATCACGATATTTCTAGTTGCTATTTGAGATTCGCTTTCATTTCACTATACACCTTGCTCTACGAACGCAATGCGAGCAAAGTTGATGACAGCGCCATCTGCGACGACCACAGTTCACAACGCCTCTCGGATTCCCCGCTAGGTGACAGTAGCAATTCACACCAAATATCTGCAGTTTCCAGGTGCGCGTGTACGCATGACTGAACTATGTCACACCGTTTGTACTGTACAGGGTAATTCCACGGCAAATGAACCAGGCAAAGAGGCGATCGTCCACACTTATGTCTCAGATTTCGAGCAAAATTCGTGTATCGGGTTATCTTATGCCCTGAATCAACCTGCTAACGTTATCTTTCGATCAAGTCAATGCTTCATGAGTTATAGCTCGGGAATTTCCGGAAGGTCACGCTACAAAGTTATGTTCGGGGGCCGATAACTATGTTAAATGTCGCGCAAAATATAAATAGCCAAACATTTTTGAACCCGCAAAGGTTTAATGGATCCAATTCTGATAATATTTATGGTATTTGATAAATGGTTCAAAAATTACCCCACTACCTCTCATCGCGTGATCCACGGTGGCACCGATGTCCGATAAATTTTTTTTATTGACAGTATGGAAGAACCACATTTTTGATTGATATGTAACAAGACAATAATACCGTTTTTACTGAAAATGGGGAGTGCAAACTTTTTGGGGAGTGCAAACTTTTCCATGTTTGAAGCTCTCGAGGATTGAACTTATAATTTGGCCGAGCTGGGCTGTCAGCGGATCCCACACCGAGAGGGGTTCTGACCTGATGGACAGGCCCTAGGGGTTAGGAAAGGGCCCTCCGGCTTGTCGGAAAAGGCCGTGGCTCGACAAAGAGTGCCCCTGAAATAACGGAGGGGCCCTAGTTGTCGGAAAGTATCTTGGGCCATCAGAAAGGACCCTTTAGCCGACGGATGGGCCCAAGCTGTACAAGGGTTCATGACCTGACGGAGGGTGCCCAGGCTGTTGCAAGAGAGTAGCCGGTCTGACAGAGGCGGCCCTCGGTCGCTGAGGAGATCCCCTGCGCCGACGAAGAGGGCCTTTAGCCGTTGGAGGACCCGAACCATCGGCGAGG
Source organism: Imbricaverruca yamaguchii (assembly GCA_034440575.1). NCBI lineage: Eukaryota > Metazoa > Arthropoda > Thecostraca > Neoverrucidae > Imbricaverruca > Imbricaverruca yamaguchii. The sequence goes on along the minus strand of JAOTOL010001422.1, from coordinate 955,454 downwards.
GACCGGAGTCGGCATCAATGGCCCCTGGGATAATAAGGGCCAGAACCGCACAGAGGGGAGGAGCACCATGCTAGAGGAGCACCAAGGGTTTGAAGAGAGGACTCTGGCCGGACGGAGAGTGACTGGAGCCGTGAAAGAGCCGACGGTTGGAGGCCCCAGACCGGACGTGCAGGGCCACTGGGTCGGCTTTGACTCACGCTGATGGAGAAGGGCTCAGAGCTGACAGAGGTCCTCAGGCCGATAAAGAGGTCCCCAGGCTTCGGGGACGCTCCAGGCCGAAACGGAAGGCACCCGGTGCTACGTAAAGGGTTCCTAAGCCCACGGAGGGGTCCGGACTGTAGCACAGAAGCGGAGTTTCGAAGAGGTGGATGGGCACCCGCCCCATGTCGAGTCCAGTAGAGCCCTCAAAGGGACCGTCCTGAGGGGCAGAAATATAACTGAGGGAAGCTTAAGTGCATCTAATAGCTTGTGTGGAAAGTGTCATTGAGAGAAACCGCTCGAGAGCTGGAGTGGTTATGCAAGCTGGAAAGACCAGTTTCAGTTGGAACTGGCCCATAACAGCTGAGGAATAAACAGAGCGCGTGAGGGTCTGAGAAGTCTGGGATGCTCTTCGGACCTGAAGGTGCCCCTGAAGGATGAACAGGACACCTAAGAGAGCTAAAGAGGACTACTGAGGTCCCATCTCAGATCAGAAATTCCCCGAAATGGGAGCAAGACGTATCGAGAAGTGTGATGGGACCCTACAAGCAGGAGAGGGTCCTTGAGTGCTGCAGAATATCTTGTGAAAGTTAGAAAGGAGTGGATTGGGTTTCCTGCGATGTCGAGAGTGGCCCGTAATGATATGAACAAGATCCCTAAGATGTAAAAAAATCCCCGTTCGCTAGCAATTTAGGTGAGGCGTGCAGATGTCTAGCTTCAGGGTTACCATAGCTAAAATTCCCTTAACACGCGCCCTGGAGGGCTTGTGAAAATTCCACGCATTTGGGGGACAGGGGGGGGGGGGCGGAGGAGATGCCGGCTCCTACGGTGGATGGATACGGTAGTGAACTCTATTGTGCAACTTGCATAACCTTAGGTCAATATCTGCAAGGTCAAATGAGGTCACAAATGTCAAAAAGTTCTTGCGTGGCGTGGCTTGGCTTGCCATTGCCATGGATCGCTGTGATTGTGTTTAAATATTCAAAATGGGCATCAGTGATGTTTTAGACATTACTAATGATGCAATACAGATGCTAAACCCGGCATTTGACCTCACGACACCTATATAGCAGCAATTTATCAGGTCAGTAACCTGTTCCAGTTACCGGAACCGGGCCGCCCGCACGACTGCTCCGTCGGGCAGCTCGGCGTAATCGGCTTCGCGAAGAAGGGAGTGAAGTACATAAATACAGTATGGAAACGCTTAGATACACAATGCCAAACAGTAGTTTTCAGGATGTGTTGGGAGTAACATGCAAAATGACATTAATCGCATGCCAGTCGCTTGGATTTATAACAACATTCCGGTTGACCAAGTTTGGTTCCATTAACCTGTCATGAACTTGGCCTGACTTGACCTCGGTGACCTAACATGATCTTGAAGCTACATAACATAGCATGATATATCAAGTGCCTAGTGAACTCAAGAACATTTCCCTTTTGCCAATATACAGGAAGCGTGTCAGCTCCGATTTTTGTGGTCTGGCGCTACGAAATGTTTTTATTTTAACGGCCCCTAACTTGAAAACATACCGGGTGATTTCCATTTTTCTTGCTTTAAGCAATACACCGGTCATTTCTAAGAAGCTACGCAAAAACAATGCTTATCGACTGGTGAAATATGGCGTTACGTACAAAAAAAAAAACAAGGCTGGGTGGATTTTGAGCCCCACTCTTCCGAGTGCGTTTTAACGTAAATACCCTCTTGCCTGCACCTTGATTGCAAACACTTGCCTTCTTAGACAGACATGCAACGTACTCACTTTAAAGGCCGCGTAATTTACCTTTTTGGTTCGGCACGCCTCTGAAAATCTTTCCCCCTCAATCAACCCGTAGAGTGTCAGTATTATTTGAACACGATTTACCTGCCAAAGCCCTCTGAACACTCTGCCGTGTCAACTCTAGCCTGTCTGGCTGCTGGCCTTGTAGTTTTTTTTTACTTTCGTGGGGTGATACCCGTCGCTCTTTTCGCATTTGGTTTCCCAATGGGGTGGCACCCATTGCCCCACCTTGTTTTTCGTCGGCATACCTTTGTTCCCTGTATTTCTGCGTGTTCTTGTATAGTTATATTTGAACAGGTAGGTTTTTATCCGCGATGGGGAAAAACGAAAGAAGAACCTTGCGCATGATGCCCCATCTCTCGATGCAACTGTTGATGACCCGCGCCGGGCTATTCCTTTCTATGACGGCATGGATAAACGTAATAGAGAAAAACAAAAAACTAAAGTTTGTACTTTTGTTTTTGTTCAAAGATTAAACCTTGGTTTTTCCTGAGAAAAAAAAATAAAGGATACCAACCCCAGCTAGCCGCCGGACCCGAGTCGGAATTCCCTCCACTGACCACGCCTGCTGACCATCGTTCGACTCCGAACGTTTCACATGGTGCTCCATCTCTTCATGCAACGGTTGATAACCAGCGCCGGACTATTCCTCTCGGTGACGTCATGGAAGACCCTTGTGCCTCGCCGGTCCTTGCTCGTCCCAAGACGACGACCTCGCCTTGCGATCCGGAGCAGTTGGAGAGCATCACCCTCCACACCGCTGACACACGCTCGAACCAGATCACGGCCTCCCGTCCTGCGCCCGTCGAACCCTACGTCGGCAGTGCTGGCTCTTACATAGTTGTCAAGTCTGTCGAGAAATCCATTTCCTTTCGTCGTATTAACGTTTTCTGGGCAAAAACAACTCCTCACCATTTGTTCCTTAACCAATCCTGACATCGAAACCTCTACCAACGGAACCCTTGTCATGAAAACCCAAACCCGGGTACCAGACCAAAGCCCTCCGCCGCACCACCACATTTTGTGGTACATCCGTCACAATTGCCCTACATTCCAACCAAACCACCACCAGGGGCACCGTCTTCGCGCGGGAGCTTCGCTTCATGTCTGAAGCAGATATCCAGAGCTCAGGCCGAAGGGGGTGACCCACGCTCACCGCATCACCCCCTTTAACCCGTCCCGTCTCGGGGGGGAGCTTGAACCGCCCCTCCCCCTCAGGTTTTTTTCGCGGATAGTGAACGAACGGCGCGCGTCGACGCGCCAAAATTTGATATACCTTTTCCCACATAAATTGGGCACGCTGTTCCAAATTTTGAAGTCAGGACATCTAGGGTCAAGGAGTTAGTCAAGGTCAAGTGAGGTCACCTCCAAAAAAGTTCAATCAGTCGGCACGCTTTAACGAATACATATTTTTTAATGAAACTTTCAGCGTTTGCTTATCTTTACGGATGCAACAAAACGTACAAGTGGATTTTTGTCGTTTTTTGACTACATATAAATTTTGCGTATTTGCCAAATTGCAGCTCAAATAAAGGATACTGGCTAACGTAGCATTTTTGATAAGGGCAAGTTGAATTCCAACAACGTTTCTCGGTCTGATCTACCCAATGGAAAAGGAAAATTAAAGAAAACTTGAAATCTCTTTTTTCTGGTGGGGGGGGGGGGTAATTATGGCCCTGGTCGATTTCGCTGTCCTTTTCTCATTCCAAATACATTTTGTTTTTCATATATCCCCCAAAATGAACTCCCCGAAGTCAAAAACATAATGTAAGTCGTGAAAATCTAGCCACCCTGGTGACGTCACTTTTTGGGGGAAATGTTTTGGAGGGAGGACCCGGACCCTACTCGTCGAGCGCTTTCCGATGGCACCTCTTTCGCTTTCGTGCGATGCTTAGTTTGGATTTTAGAGGGGGTCTTCAACCGACCCCCCACCCGAGTCGGGGTGTGAGGATTTGACCGGAAAGACGGCGCAGGTTAAAGACGTCAAGAAACTTCATACAAGCTAATGGTAACCACTTCGATGTCAAGGGACATTTATCGGTGTATGATAAAATGAAGGATTTATGTACATATATATAAATATATATACATATATACATATATGTGCACATATATTATATATATATATATATATATATATATATATATGCATATATATATATATATATATATATATATATATATATATAACATTATAAGGTGTTATTATATATATATATATATATATATATACACACCTCTATATATATATATAAGGAGGCGGTGGCGCGCCCACCTCCGGCCGTGCCCGGCGGTGTACGGTACGGTGACCTGGCTCGCGCACGGGGAGCAGCAGCGGCGCGAGCGGGGCCGGCGGTGCGGCGGGCGCCGCGTGTTGTGCGCGCGTGCTGCGGCTGAGTGTGCCCCTGCGGCTGCGCGCCCGCCAGAGGCAATTCGGTGGAGACCTCGGGTCGCCTTGGCGGAATAGTCGGGGTCGCGCCCGGGACGAGATGGCGCTAGGTTGTGGGTGCGGTTATCCATCAGGGAGCGGGTCGGATACCGGTGGAGGTTGTGCCTTAAACACAGGAACTGAAGGCAGAAGTCTCGAGTTCGCAGGCGAGGAGTAAAACGTAGCCTACGCTACGGAGCCTACCCTCTGAGCCTACACCGACTGCACCGGTGGGGTGGTGCAGTGAGTCGGTCAGACTGCAGGCGAGACCGAGGTGGACCCTGGTCAGGCTCTGGTCCGGCTCATCAGATCTTCCAGCTTTCTTCGTTAAGATAAGTTCTACACTGTTCATCGCCTGTTGTGTTCTAAGCTGTCACAATTTTGTTTTATGTACTTTATTTGTCGGCATAACGGGGTACAAGGAAAGTTCGAAGCTTCGTGTCCAATCTGGCGGTTGCCGATGTCGACACCTAACTTTTTGGGTGAGGGTCTTTCGGCAGATTTGTGGCTAATCTAAACCATTACCATACTTTGCAAAATTTCGAAGACATCTGGGGTCATTTCTTTCCCCTGCGTTTGTCCGGGGTGGCACAGGACGCGTATGATTCACTCCTGGCAGGGTAACAGTCTTCATGGGACCTGGCTGTCACGGAGCTGCGAGAACTGAACGGCCAGGTGGGTTAGACGCGTACGCTCAACTAAAGCGAGTACGTTTCGAGCCTTGTGAGCTTCTCGAGGTATTTGCGATCAGTTTCGAGAAATTGGTGCGATAGGCATATTCCGACAGTGACGGCCATGTGGTTTATTTCAGCTCATTTGTGGGGATCATCAGAACAGTACAAAGCTCAGTTTATCGCTAGCGGCGTGGATAATTTTACGGACGCCATGGTCGAATCTCGTAACAGTGAACGTGCTGATCACTTCCGTGGCCGGGTGAGTGGTCCCTCAGTCAGGCAGGTTGAGACCCCAGAGACAGCTCTCCTGACCAAGATTCTTGACCGAATAGAGCAGCTGGAACAGCTGATGACGTCCCGTGATGGCCATAGCCCCGGGCGGCGCGCAGATCGGCGGCCGCCGCGTCTGAGCCGTGGGATTGGTGGGGCGGTCGGGCCGGTGAGCGCCTCTGGCTCTGTGCCAGGTGGTGTGGCGGAGGCACGAGACAGCAGTGGGGTGGCCGATCGTGTTTGCTACGCACGTGGTGGTCGCAATCATCTGGTGTCTCATTGCCGCCACCGCGATAGCGTCTTTCTCCTGCAATCAACGTGAACACGTCTCGCCAGTGTGTACCAACCAGGCAAACTGGCTTCCAGTTCTTCCTCGGGGTACGGGGGCACGGACCGAGCCAATCGAGATCTGTCCCAGTAATTAATAAGCATGAAGGTCTAAACAGTGTTCTGCTGTCTGAGCAGTTGACGTTCCCTGCTGTGTTTGCTGGCCTGACGTGTACTTGCTTGCTCGACACTGGGTCCATGATAAACGTAAAACATCGAGACATTTTTCATCGGCTGTCCGGCATAAAGTTGCAACAGACTTCAGGGCAGACTAAAACTGTCACGCAGACTCAATTGATCATCACCGGCTGCATTTATGTCCCTCTCGAGCTACCTGGCCAAAAAGGAGGCACTTTTCTATGTCTCGCCTGTTATAGACGTTCAGTGCGTGCTGGGCTTTTATTTCTTCAGGGCAGTCCCTTGCGTAATTTACTTGCCAAGGAGGAGTCTGCAGAAGTCACGTCTGTCGGTCGCGTCGCCGTGGGACATGATTGGTACGTAGCTACAGGTATGTAACAAATTTGTTCGGGCTTCGCTCATTGCACATTCACATTTCCTGTTTGCCGAAGTTTTCTGAATATTCCGTCGTGCCGGCTCCGCCATGACTGGCTGCTGGTTCTGTAGCCTTTTCCACTTTCGTGAGGTGATACCCGTCACTCTTCTCGCATTTGGTTTACCAGTGGGGTGACATCCGTCACTCTTTTCACATTTGATTTACCAGTGGGGTGACACCAGTCACTCTCATCACATTCGGTTTACCAGTGGGGTGGCACCTGTCGCTCTTTTCGCATTCGGTTTACCAGTGGGGTGACACCCGTCACTCTTTTCGCATTTGGTTTACCAGTGGGGTGACACCCGTCACTCTTTTCGCATTCGGTTTACCAGTGGGGTGACACCTGGGCGCTGTATGACCGAAGCAGTCGATGCGCCCCTAAGCCAAAATAACCAACCAACCAGTGGGGTGACACCCGTCGCTCTTTTCGCATTTGATTTCGCAGTGGGGTGACACCCGTCGCCCTGCCCGGTTTTTCGTCGGCGTTTTTTTTTGTTCCCTGTGTTTCTGGATGGTATTGTTTATGTAGATTGGATTAGGTAGGTTTTCCCGCGATGGGGAAAAACGAAAGGATATCGAAACCAGCTCACCATCGGACTCCGAATCTGAATTCCCCCAGCTGACTACGCCTGCTGACCATTGCTCTACCCCGGACCTTGTACATGCCCCATATTTCCATGCAACTGTTGATGACGCACGCTGGACTACTCTCGATGACGTCATGGACGCCCTCGAAAGGACTTTCTCAAAACGACGGCATGTCACTGAACTATGGTGTACGGTCGGCAGATTGTTCATATCTTCCAATGTCAACACTGATTTAAACTGCTTGCTCACCTCCTCAACCATCTCACTATCCTCACCCAATGTAGTCCCATTTACTTCCAGTGGACTAATTGTGCTGCAAACTTTACTTAGCTTGTAGAAACTAAAGAACTTTTTGCTGTCCCATTACAGTTCCTAGCTAAATCCAGTTCTTTTGCTCACTTTGTTGCTTTTTTTTGCTTCAGTGTCCCTAGCTTTTCGATATGCCTCCAGATTTACGATATTTGAAGCTTCCTTAAGCACTCTAAAGGCAGCTTTCTTAGCCTTAATTGCTTTTATCAAGTCTGGTGTAGGACATGCTAGCTTTCCTACCATTCTTTTGCGTTTTTGCTTTTGGGGACACGTTTAATCTGAATATCCTTCAATCAAGATTTCAAATTTTCCGACATTTCACAGGCATTTAAATTGGAGAATTCTTCTTCCCATCTGATCACGCTTAAAGCCTCTCTCATGCAGTCAGACTGCTGAGTTGAAATTTGGAACCTTTACCAAATTATCCTTAATAATTTCACCTACATGTACTTTGAATCTAATTATGTTATGGTCCCGTCTTGCCAAGTTTCTCCTACAGTCAAGCCTTGAACCAAGTCGCTTAAATCCGAGAATACATGGTCCAAGAATGAGCCATGCCTGGTAAGTTCCGATACAAACTGGTGTAAGAACAGGTCCTTTACCAGGCATTTCCTAAACATTTTGCATGATGGGAGCCAACACCAACATTTTCGTATCCTTTTAGATTAAAGTCACCAAGAATAAGGCACTTCCTCTGAAAGTTTCTATTGATTTCCGCACAAATCACCTTATCAAACTCCAGCTGCTGAGAATGTGGCAGGGTTCCTGATCGGTAGAATGCTCATATCCTCGGTGTATTGCTGTTGCTCTTTCCCACAGCGACATGAAACCAAATGGACTCAACATACACATTTTTATCCCCACCTGCTTCTTTTTGATAACTGAATAAGCTATTCATATAGAGCATTACATCGCCCCCTTTCATTGCTGGCCCCTATTGCACGAATACATATTGTATCCCTGGATCTCGTAGTCCTGCAAGTAATCTCCAAAATACTCCTCACTGACCCTTGCCTCCGTAATGCAAACAAAATCTGGTTCCTCAGCAACATAACACTTGAACTCATCAAATTTGGATCGCATACTCGGATAAATTTGGATCGATCGGAGCATTAAGCATAATGCACTTAACATATGCTCTATAACCACCTTTGTCTCTTTCATGCTGAGTTCTTTAACCATTGGATGAAGTACCACTCTGCCTCCTTGAACTACTGCTGTCCCTATTTGCTGACTGAGGTTCTATTGCCTTGTTTGACACTATTGGAATATCACTGAGATGGCAATGCAATTTCACCCCTCCACCCATTTCCTAGTTTCCCTGAAGGACATACTCACACTTTGTCTAACACATGAACCCCCTTCTCTGAGAAGTGCAGGCCATCCCTCTGATAGAGGTCCCATGATCCGTAAAATCTGCACTACTTTTTTTCTGATTTCTGAATCATTTATTCGCCATGATCACGGACAGAGGCACGATCTGTCGGTACACTCTGTGTATGATTGAACGATATGATGGTGACGCCACACACAAACAATGCTGACGACATGCTCCGTGCGGAACACTTGAAGCCCGACGGCTGCTCCAATGCATGCCGATGACAAGCGGTGGATCATCGCCGATCGCCTGTCATCGCCTGTCATGGAAGCGTATCTCATCACTGAATTCGAGGCTGCACGTCTGGCGCATCGTTCGCTTGATCAGCTCACGTGGCATCCTAGCGCTTGGCATCGTCACCCGTTATCAGCGCAGTGTGACAAACCACGACTCGTGCACGGCCAACAGACGTGGCACCACATCGCCGGCCCGACCGACGACGACAGGACCAGCGACAGATTGGTGTCGGCGTGACGAATTCGGCCGCAAACGCCATCTGACTGGACCTTCCCGACGCCGACGAGCGACACCGCAGACGGCCCGACCCGGCCACCACCGCGCACTCCGGATCCAATCCGGAACCCCGGATCCAATCCGGAACCACCTCGCTGCAGCCTGGCCGAGTCGGATAGTATGACATTTGAAATATCTTGCGATACCTTGATAAAATAGAGCGTTTTAGTTATTGCCATCAGCTTACCGGTATGCACTGAAGCCTTCACAGGAAGAGCAAAAGATGCAACGGAAGTCCGCATACGAAAGCACATCCTGCTCCCATGTTAAAGTCCACCTAAGCCATATGAATCCCCATAAAAAGCCGCCATGACAACAATCTGTGCTCATGATCGGTATCCCCTATATTCCGTTGCGCATTTTCGAACGCAGACGCCCATCATAGATACAAACATGTACCTTTGTAATGCAAAATGGACTGGGCACGCGCAACAGATGCAAATTCCGTTTGTACTTAATCCAAGGAACAACACGCATCCGGACAGAATGCGTAGCTCGCATGTAGCGTCGTCCTACACTCCAGGCTGACATGAGAAAGGTCGGCTACAAAAAGTCACGTCAGTTCACTGCTGCACTCAATCCATCCACCAAAATGGATCCTACTTTGACATAGCAGCACAGTACATGTTGCATGAGGTAGTACATACCAGCATACCATTCACAGTTCCTTCGAAGCAAGCTCGTACAATAAAGGTGCACTGGTACCGATAGAAATATCGACATTACCTTTTGTTAGCGTTCGCTGTTCTTACAGTCTCTCGCATGAATCGTATACCAGCTATAAAGTCCACTTCGCACCAGTTATCGACATAGGCTATGGCTATAGCTACCAGTATAGGTATGGGCTACAAGAGGTGGCACACCAGTGCGCGACCGTTCACAGCCAGTTCACAGCGCATGCCCACAACACCAAGTAAAGCTCGGTATTACGCTGCAGCGGCCTTGCCCCTACCCCAGCCGAGATTACTTCGCCTTCAGATGCCGGCGATCTTCGCCTGCGGGGAAACACGGTCACGTTCGTAAAAGACTCGCTGCAGTGTATTGCGCACGCTGTCAGCCTCACGACGGCTCTTGCGCACGGAAGAGCCGTCGGCCTCTTTCGCCTTTCGATGCTCTAAATAGCACTATCATCCTTGCATTGACAGTTGCATCTGTGCTCAGTCTGTCAACGGCGCCGTCCTCCGCAGACAGCTACTGCCCGCCGCACCACGACTCCCACGCGACGAATTCTGCGACCGCCTGCTCCACCGGCCGGCCGCCGGGCACGTTTCGTCGTGGCCTACAGCACTGGTCGTCCAGCCAGCCGGGTCGGGTCTGGCCGTCGTGCCGACGAACGCGGCGGCCCCACAGGTCCAGCACGAGGCACGGCTGCTCGCCGCCGCCGCGCACCCGACCCCAGTCGTCCAGCCGGACGCAGCAGCGGTCGTCCCGGTCGTCGCCGGGCGACCGACTCCCGCCGCATGGTTCATGCTCTTCTGCGGATGCCGCCAGGTCACCACATGCTTCAGGGTTGCCGGGCTTCATTGGCAGGTCGCCGCCCGTCGGCTGGCCGGTGGTCGGGACGCGAGGCGGCTCCTTCTCAGACTGCTCTAGAAGGCGGCCAATGGAAGCCCACACTTCTTTGGAGGCCTCGCTCATGTCGCTCTCGGCGGTGGCCGGGGGTGTGGCCGGGCGGCTGGGACGGTCCGGCCACGTCAGCGGGGCCGTCCGACCACACCCATCTCTCCGCTCCAGCCTCTCCAGCACATCGGCCTGGTGTTCCCGCGGCGGTCCGCGGCGCTCGCGCTCCTGAAAGGACAAGCGGCGATGATTCATTGTATGTTGTAATTGTGCAGACTACCAACGTTCGTTGGTAGCCGAGCCGCCGCGCCCGGCGGTGTTACGGTAACGCAACTCGACGTTCACCTATCTGCCATACTTTTCTTACACATCGACGTATCTACACGGCTTCACCTACACGTTCATGCTTATCATGCAACATCTATCTTGGAGTTTCACGGCCCTTCAGAAATACGGATCATTGCCGTCTACATAAAATTCCGTCTTGTTTGCCAACCCTATTGAACGATAATCATCCATTTCTCCTCAAATCTATTCATTTTTATCCAACGAATCAGCTTGATCCAGGACTATCAACTGACGTTACCAGCACTCTAACTTTTCTCTTTGTCTCCCTTTCCAAGGCACGAAATTTCCTCGGGAGGCCGAAGTACCTAACCTAACAAAGAATGGTAAAGAACCCATAATATTCAGTACTATCTGCTCAGAAATTACCAGGGCTCGCTGATTCCGGCCTTGCCAGTTTTGATGCGAATGGCTGCTCGTTATCACAGTTCTCTATTTTCACTTTTCGTTACGTGATGCCCGTCGAATTTTCTCTATTCGTTTTCTAGAAGGGTGGCACGGCACCCAACATGGTTCTTGCCCGTGTTATAATTTCGTTTCCTGAGTTCTGTGCGCCCTTTATCGTTATTTAGCACTTGGTAGGATTTTTTCCTGTGATGGGGAAAAAGCGTTAAAAGGACATTGACCCATTTCCGCCAACGGACTCGGAATTTCCTCCTCTGACCATACCCTGACCTTCGCACGTACCGACTTGGCACCTGATGCTCCCTTGATTTGAAGACTGAACGTTTTGAATCAATTCAACAGAGCATTCGACATTTTTGGAATCAAAACTGGACACGAAACACAAACCACACACAATTTGCCGCCCGGATAGCTCAGTTGGTTAGAGCGCTGGTCTCCCCTGTACTGGCAACACAGGGTTCGAGTCGCTTCACGAGCTCACATTTAGCCCCCGGCCGGGAGTGTGGGTTGGCAGCTGGCCCGATAATGTCGGGGACGAGCTACCGGGTGGCCGTGTCTGTGCATTGGCGGCCCGTTAAACTTTCGGTCTAAATTCTGCCGTTGAACTGAAGTTCATGGATCGGGTGGTGGGGCCAGGGTTCACGCAACAAGCTCTGCTTAGGAATAGAGCCCTGGCCCCTCAAGCCACCCCGGCAACAACTCGGATTTTTTTTTTTGTAATTACGTTGCATTGAACTTGTCGATGCCTGATCACATACTATCACTTTTGCGCATCGGGCGTACTTCTCTTACACATCGAAATACCTATACGGGTTTACCTCGACCTTCACGTCAATCATTCAACACATCTTACGGTTCCACATATTCTCATTCATTGTCGGAAGTACCGCAGCCTTCGAAAAACCCTGACTGGTTTTTGCCATACAAAGAAAATTACCTCTTCTATCCCTACACTATCGGGGGATGATTATCATCACACTAATTTTCAACTTTCTATGCAAAACGAACCTCTCCCAAGATTGATGAGCTGGTTATTTTTGGGCTTTAGGGCATCTAGTAGAAGTCATTTTGCGATTGATAAGCTGAATTACATAGAATAGCAAAATATACATTTTCCCATTAATGGCACGAGATGGCCTGAGGGGTCCGAGGTGCCAAAACAAAACAAAACTCAAACCATGGAGTATTCAGTACTATGCGTGCACACATTGCCTGGTTGCCGAAGTTCTCTGAACACTCGGCTGTGCCAATCCCGACCTGACGGGCTGCTGGATCTACAGTTTTTTTTTCTTCATTTTTGTGGGATGACACCCATCGCTCTTCTCGCATTTGGTTTCCCAGTGGGGTGCCGCCCGTCGCCTCACCTCGCTCTCCATCGGTGTATTTTTGTTGCTCATGTTTCTGGTTGTTCTTATTTAGATTGTATTAGGCAGTTTTGTTGCCGCGATAAGGAAAAAACGATGACCCTCGCTGGACTATTCCTCTTGATGACATCATGGACACCCATCGTGCCTAGTCTACCCTTATTCGTCCCAAAATCACGACCTCGCCTATCAACTCCCATGGAGTTGTCCATGTCCTGGGCCCTCAAGATTCCTTTGAGTTTCACTCGGCATTCTTTGAGGAGCTTCCTAATGCGTATACCGAACGAGCCGACATTCAAATGACGTTCCCTGGAAAAATGTTCTGTAGTTCTCGTGAAAAATGCTTACCAGTAACTCGGGTGATCAGGGAATTGCCGAAGCTTGCAGGCACATTGCATTCCGAATCTTTCTCTGCGCGAACATGCGCAAGCTTTGTCCTCCGCAGACAGCTACAGCTTGCCGCACCACGACTCCCACGCGACGAATTCTCCGACCGCCTGCTCCACCGGCCGGCCGCCGGGCACGTTACGTCGGGGCCGACAGCACCGGTCGGCCAGCCAGCCGGGTCGGGCCTGGCCGTCGTGCCGGCGAACACGGCGGCCCCACAGGTCCAGCACGAGGCACGGCTGCTCGCCGTCGCCGCGCACGCTGACCACCCGACCCCACTGGTCCAGCCGGACGCAGCAGCGGTCGTCCCGGTCGTCGCCGGGCGACCGACTCCCGCCGCATGGTTCATGCTCTTCTGCGGATGCCGCCAGGTCACCACATGCTTCAGGGTTGCCGGGCTTCATTGGCAGGTCGCCGCCCGTCGGCTGGCCGGTGGTCGGGACGCGAGGTGGCACCTTCTCAGACTGCTCCAGAAGGCGGCCAATGGAAGCCCACACTTCTTTGGAGGCCTCGCTCATGTCGCTCTCGGCGGTGGCCGGGGGTGTGGCCGGGCGGCTGGGACGGTCCGGCCACGTCAGCGGGGCCGTCCGACCACACCCATCTCTCCGCTCCAGCCTCTCCAGCACATCGGCCTGGTGTTCCCGCGGCGGTCCGCGGCGCTCGCGCTCCTGAAAGGACAAGCGACGATGATTCATTGTATGTTGTAATTGTGCAGACGACCAACGTTCGTTGGTCTCCGAGCCACCGCGCCCGGCGGTGTTACGGTAACGCAACTCGACAACTCTGTAACACACGACGTTTTCAAACTGAACATTGGATACAAACACAAATCATACACAATTACATGTCATTAAACCGGTCGTCGATACCTGTACCATATGATATAAAAACTGACACGAAGAAAGTCTCATCACGTTTACCTATCGGCCATACTTCTCTTACACATCGACGTATCTACACGGCTTCACCTACACGTTCATGCCCGTTTTGTTTGCCAACACTATTGAACGATTATCATCTATTTCTCCTCAAATCTATTCATTTTTATCAAACAAATCAGCTTGATCCAGGACTTATAAACTGACCTTACCAGCACTATAACTTTTCTCCTCGTCTCCCTTTCCAAGGCACGAAATGGCCTCGAGAGGCCGAAGTACCTAACCTAACAAAGAATGGGAAAGAACCCATGGAATATTCAGTACTATCTGCTCAGAAATTACCAGGGCTTGCTGATTCCGGCATTGCCAGTTTTGGCGCGACTGGCTGCTCGTTATCAGTTCTCTATTCTTAATTTTCGTTAGGTGATACCCGTCGAAATTTCTCTATTATTTTTCTAGTGGGGTGGCGCGGCACCCAACATGGTTATCGCCCGTGTTGTAATTTCGTTTCCCGAGTTCTGTGCGCCCTTTATCGTTATTTAACACTTCGTAGGATTTTTTCCTGTGATGGGGAAATGGCGTTAAAAGGACATTGACCCATTCTCGCCAACTTCCTCTGACCGTACCCTGACCTTCGCACAAACACTGACTTGGGACCTGATGCTCCCTTGATTGAAGAATCAACGTTCTAAATCAATGCAACAGAGCATTCGACATCTTTGGAATCAAAACTGGACACAAAACACAAACCGTACACAATTTGCCGCCCCGGTAGCTCAGTTGGTTAGAGCGCTGGCTTGCACTGGTCTCCCCTGTACTGGCAACACAGGGTTCGAGTCCCTTCGCGAGCTCTCATTTAGCCCCCGGCCAGGAGTGTCGGTTGGCAGCTGGCCCGATAAGGTCGGGGACGAGCTACCCGGTGGCCGTGTCTGTGCATTGGCATGTATTTATTTTTAAAATAATTAAGTCTCATTGAACTTGTCGATACCTGATTACATGTGAAAACCAGACACGAAGAAAAAATCCTATCACTTTTGCGCATCGGCCATACTTCCCTTACACATCGAAATAGCCATACGGCTTTACCTCGACCTTCACGTCCATCATTCAGCACATCTTATGGTTCCACATATTCTCATTCATCGTCAGAAGTACCACAGCCTTAAGCGCGGTTCACACTACGGTATTTTGACGCTGTCCGAGCGTTTCTTCATTGTTTTTAGGCTGTTTCGTTAAACAAACGGCAATCGAACGTATTTCAGGCGCACGTCAAAACTGCGTCTTACGAATGTTTACCGCGATCTGAGCGTCGCACAGTGTGCACCGGAGCATGTCAAGACTGGGTAATGAACATCAATCTGGCGTCCAAAAGATAGATTTAGTTTATATTTTCAACGCCGACTAGGCGTTTAACGTTCTGTTGGTGTGATTGCGTGGCCGTGAGATATTCAAAGTTGTGTGGGCTGGCTATAACCAGGTGAGAAGCATTGATTTGGTTGTGGATAGAGTATCTTATTTCCTAGCACACTTCTTGACCACGTGGTAGATAGGTAGCACGGGAAAATAGTCTCGGGCGGAATTGTATGCAATGTTGTGTTGTGTTTGTGTTTCATTGGCACTGAAAAGACATGCCCGTTCACCCAAGATGGAAAGGTGGGAAGAAATATTTTTAGGTTGTGCATGCAGCCCTGGCAAAATCTTGCAAGTATCTCTGAAGAACGTAGCCATGCAGAAAATAATTGGCCCAGTGGGTTATAAGTACCTATTGTAAGCAACAAAAGAACCCTTGACAATTTCTGATACTCCAAACACAACTTGGCACTGCCAGGTTATGCATGATGGTGAAAAACATATTCATAATTTCCATTGCTGTAAATCCCAATTCATTGGAATTTTCAGAGCCAAAAGCATTGCTTGTCCATGTCCAATGCCCAACTACACATGCTCTATTTTCTGATGTATGCATGATATGCATATTGAAATATGTACATGTTAATTTTGATCCTCATTCTGTCAAGGTGCGCTTAAGTTCATGTCCCAAAGTAGGCTGCAAAGTTAACCCATCTGTTTCATCTGCATACTCTTGGTTTGACATGTTGGGTCATGCATTGCACATTAGCTGGTTTGCATACCTTTCACAAATTTAGTTACCAGTGCATACAATTCACATATTTTCATTACTTTATTACTTTATTACTTAATTACTTTACCACTCAGAATGGTCTCATTGGCGTAATAATTGATTCGCAGGAACCGTAAAACGAACGTTTTCATTCGGGGAATCTGCGTGCGTTATTCCCGGTGTATTTCCGCTCGTTTTACGTCTATCTTCTGTTTGACGTTCGATATCCGTTCGTTTTACGAATGCTTGACGCTCCGAATTGCCAAGTGTGAACCGTGCTTTAGAAAAACACCGACGGGTTTTTCCCATACAAAGAAAATTACCTTTTCTATACTTACACTATCGGGGCATGATTATCATCAAACTAGTTTTCATCTTTCTACGCAAAACAAACATGTTTGAAGATTGATGAGCTGGTTATTTTTGGGCTTTGGGGCGCCTCGAGTAGAAGTCATTTTGCGATTGATGAGCTGAATTACATAGCATAACAGAATACAGTTTCTCATTAATGACACCAGATGGCCTGAGGGGTCCGAAGTGCCAAACAAAATAAAACTCACTCAAACCATTCAGTACTGTGCGTGCACACATTGCCTGGTTGCCGAAGTTCTTTGAACACTCCGCTATGCCAATTCCGGCCTGACGGGCTGCCGGATCTTCAGTTCTTTTTTCATTTTAGTGGGATGACGCCCATCGCTCTTTTCGCATTTAGTTTCACAGTGGGGTGACGCCCATCGCCTCACCTCGCTCTCCATCGGTGTATTTTTGTTGCTCATGTTTCTGGTTCTGATTTAGGTTGTATTTGGTAATTTTGTTCACGCGATGAGGAAAAACGATGACCCGCGACGAACTATTCCTCTTGATGACGTCATGGACACCCATTGTGCCTAGTCGACCCTTGTTCGTGCCAAAACCACGACCTCGCCTTTTATCAACTCCCATGAGTCCATGTCCTGGGCCCTCAAGATTCCTTTGAGTTTCACTCGGCATTAGGGTGTGTCACTTCAGGCACTTTTTTACCGATGCAAGGTGCCCCTATGATTTTATCATGCCCTGTCCATAAAGAAACAGCGTGGCACTATTCATTCCCTCTGAATTTTAACCCCCGTCTAGCTCCAAGCGAAAGAACTTCGGCCGATCTGCTAACACTAGCGACACTAGCGCCACCATAGCGGAGAGCGTATGAACTAATGACACCCAATCGTTTCCAGAGCCTCTTTCACTCGCCATGTCACAAAACTGAAATATTTGACCGTGTACCGACTCCTCGTCGACTAAGCCATCGAAGGAACACATAATAAACGATTGATATTGATCTAACCCCATTCTTAACTAGGTATTTAACTCACTTACCGAGTACAAGCAATCACTATTCGCAGGACCGCCGCAGTCCCACGTGATTCGCAACAAGACCCATGTTATCGGTGGCTGCCAAACATACGTACAATGAGTCGTCGAGCATCCCGTCTCTCGGCACCTGATCCGGAAGCTTCCCACCTTGCTCGGTCCAATGCTTGACGCAAGAGAGCTGTCATCTGAGGCAGCAGCACGCAGCGCCATTGTCTGGCTCCGACCGGCAGCTGCGTGCTAGCCGGCTCAGATATCGCACAGGATTCGCTCGCGTTATCCGCTACTGGCACCACTGATGTTAAATGACGCTGACGAAAGTGGATCCTGATCTCGCGGTGTTGAGTAGCTGCCTACCAGACAGGGTCGCAGCCGGGCGGAGAGCGTGGGGGTCGGCTGAGTGACTCAGAGCGAGGCGGAGTGCGCTGTGCCGTCTTTTACGGGTCAGTTCAACGATTGGTTAGTTTTGTGTTCAGGGGTGGGGTGGGGTGGGGGGCAGGGTGTTAATTAAGGGCTTCCAAACTCAGCGGCTGCCGAAGGCATTTTAGGTTGAGGGGTAGGGAAATTCAGGACTCACCCATACCCGTCTACCGAAAGGCGCCCTTAGGTACAAACAACGAGAAAAAAACGAATTTAGTGCATTTCGTTTTAGGCGCCCGTCGCCTGACACGGTGCCCCAATGTCCTTCGTCGGAAATTTGGGGGAGGGGAACTGCCCCCTCTGCCCCTCTCCGCGTCCGCCGTCTCTACCGAACTGCGTGGTTGCCAGCGTTCTATTTTCAATTCGTCACTGATTTGTGAAATATGACTAGCGCAGACCAGCGTTGCGGCGTTTGAGTCTGTAATAACTTATAAGGTCAAATAACTAAGTACAGGCTGTAACATTTTTGAGTTTTGTTGGGAGTACCTATGACATTCCCGCTGAGTGAAGACATCCGACCCATTCCCCTGCATTGCAGTCCTGAGTTCTTGAATTGAGACTGGAACTATACCTACAGTTGGTTATTTTTTCTAGTGTTAGAAACTATAATGTCTTATGAGGCATCATCTCGATGGGGCATTTTATCCATCCGCCACTGAAGACCCTCGAAACTCTCGGCTAGTTAATCGTTCATAATTGAACAACGTATGACTAGAATACATTTTTTAATCCCAGTTTCTGTCATTTGCAGATCCTGATCCGTCATTCAGGATGTCCCTTCGAAGCCGGGCAAAACACTTCAGCCTCGGACCTCCGAAGAACCTACCTGCCAATCAGTTTCCCGCTAACAAAGATGTCATCAACTATGTTAGGCTATTACATGGCTAAAAACCCAACTTGAGATCGAAAGTGCTGTCAGCTGAAATATTTAAGCCTGTCGCTGAGCGGGTATTGACAATTTGGAACGACGAAGGCATCCCGTCGATGCAGTTAAAAGGTGTGCAGCGAAAGGTCGCTGCCTGCTATAGCCAGTATAAGAAGCTCAATAAAACCAAAACGGTGGACCGTGAAGCCAAAAGCTCGGCGTCGGAGAAAGCTCGAAGCTATTTCGGAAGGCTGTTTGACTTAGCTCTTTGTCGATGTAAAGATCTGCGCCATTGCAGATGTCCTCGGGAAAGAAAAGTGCCCGAAAAAGAGATCAGCTTTCTCAGAGACCAGAGGCGCTCTCGTAAGATGCTCCTGGGAGGCATCGACCGCAGGGAAAGTGCCCGACGTAAAACTGCAACTTCTAGAAGGCTGAGACAACGGCAAGCTGAGGGACAGCTACAACCGGGGAGCCTCGCTGGTCCCAGTGATGACAGCCAGAGCGGTCGCAACGAGGCCGGACAGTCTGACACGCCGGACGTCGCAATGGGCGATCAGAACTCCCATGATTCAGTTGACTTTTCCAGTGGCAGTCAGTCAGACAGTGTGACTGTCTCGGCGGGCGAACCCCTTGTCGCAAATTGTGACACGCTGACGAATACAGCGCTGGCTGCAGACAGGTTCGGCCTATCAAACCGGTGGGCCACTACGTGCCAGTGTGGTTCCACATCCGGAAACACAGCGAATGTAGTAGCGGCGCGAAGAACATGATGTTCAGCTTGGAGCTACTACGCACATTGCCTCAACAACTGCAGGACACAGTAAAGCCTGTCATCCAGCGTAACAGCTACTGGTGCCATCCAGAAGGGATACTGCTGGCTATGGTGACCGACCAAGACCCGGAACTCCGCACCCGCGCAGTGCAGGTCATCCAGCAGTGTCGACAGCAGCCTCAGGGGGAGGTCCGGCCATTCGTACTCCCAGCGGTGAACTTCAATGCCGTAAATTTCACCGAAATGCTGGACTGGAACGCTGCGCTTCTCATCGAACCGCCGCTCACCATGGACCTGAACGATTCATAGCTGGACGGCATTCGGGTTGCATCGCTGACCGTGGGCGCATTCCCGGTGCACACTGTAGTTGTGGAACGTACCGTCAAAGTGGTTACTGACGCGGCGCGGGCGGTGGTGGGAGAAGAACAACGGCATGGCTACATCTGCAGCCGCCTCAGGCACCGGCAGCAGCTGCCCGCGGTCATCAGCAAAAAATCGTTTCTGTAGGGAGAAAGTCGCCAGATGATTGCTTTGTATGTCAGATATGGCACAGAGTATTGTGTTGTGGTTGAAGAAAGCTTGTCTTGTTGGCATTGTATCTAAGACGCGGCATTTTTAAAGAATGCAAAGCAAATGTCTTGTCTGGTCCGATATGAGAAGCCACCTCCTGCTGCAGCCCTCCCTATTCCTGCTGCAGCCCTCCCTATTCCCATTCGATTCCGTCTGAAGCAAATTATTGCTACGTAAGTTGTGTAAATCTGAGCCTAGTATTGATATACTTTCTTCAATAAACCAAACAGAGAATCAAACAAGACTTATTTGTCAGTGAGAAGTGGATGCGAACGCTGCGAACAGCAACTGCTCGCTAGTTCACGGTTTGCCCGCTATGGTGGCGCTAGTGTCGCTAGTGTTAGCAGATCGGCCGAACTTCTCTCGCTTGGAGCTAGATGGGGGTTAAAATTCAGAGGGAATGAATAGTGCCACGCTGTTTCTATATGGACAGGGCATGATAAAATCATAGGGGTACCTTGCACTGCGATTGGTGACACACCCTACTCGGCATTCTTTGAGGAGCTTCCTAATGCGTATACCGAACGAGGCGACATTCAAATGACGTTACCTGGAAAAATGTTCTGTAGTTCGTGAAAAATGCTTACTAGTAAGTCCGGTAATCATGGAATTGCCGAAGCTTGCAGGCACATTGCATTCCGAATCTTCCTCTGCGCGAACATGCGCAAACTTTGTCCTCCGCAGACCGCTACTGCCCGCCGCACCACGACTCCCACGCGAAGAACTCTGCGACCGCCTGCTCCATCGGCCGGCCGCTGGGCACGTTACGTCGTGGCCGACAGCACCGGTCGGCCAGCCAGCCAGCCGGGTCGGGTCTGGCCGGCGAATTCGGCGGCCCCACAGGTCCAGCACGAGGCACGGCTGCTCGCCGTCGCCGCGCACGCTCACCACACGACCCCAGTCGTCCAGCCGGACGCACAAGCGGTCGTCCCGGTCGTCGCCGGGCGACCGACTCCCGCCGCATGGTTCATGATCTCCTGCGGACGCTGTGAGGTCACCACATGCTTCAGGGTTGCCGGACCTCATTGGCAGGTCGCCGCCCGTCGGCTGGCCGGTGGTCAGCCCGCGAGCTGGCTCCTTCTCGGACTGCTCCAGAAGGCGGCCAATGGAAGCCCACACTTTTTTGGAGGCCTCGCTCATGTCGTCCTCGGCCGTGGCCGGGGGTGTGGCCGGGCGGCTGGGATGGTCCGGCCACGTCAGCGGGGCCGTCCGACCACACCCACCTCTCCGCTCCAGCCTCTCCAGCACATCGGCCTGGTGCGCCAGCGGCGGTCCCCCGCGCTCGCCGTCCTGGAAGGACGAGCGACGATGATTCACTGTATTTTGTAATAATTGTGCAGACGACCAGCGAACCAGTCCAGAACGACCAGGTATTCCAAGCTGCACGCCCGACAGAGGTACTGCAACAACTCGAACTGCGCGGCACCAGTTCCAAGATTCAGCCTGCTACATTCGCAAATTCTTGTTGAAATTTGGCACCGCTTGGAAACCCCGATGGTCGAGTGCTATCGATCAGCGCTAGCTGAGTTTCCTAGCTGCGATGGCTGGACGTTCTATGGCTGTGGCGACTAAACGTTTCGTCTTGGCGACTGCTAAAAGTTGTGTAGTGGTGGCGGCTGGACGTTCTGCAACTGAAATGGCTGAAAACCCCGCACCTGTAGCGGCTGAACATGTGGTGGTGGTGGCCGTTGACAGTTATGTAGCTGAAATGGCCGGACATCTTGTGGTGGGGGCGATTGAACGTTCTGTAGCTGCCTGGTGTGAAGGCCGTGGGGTGGTACCCGCCGCCCTTTTCGCATTCGTTTCCCGGTCGGGCGACACCCGTCGCCCCACCTGGTTTGTCGTCAGTGTATTTGTGTTCCCTGTGTTTCTGGATGTTCTTGTTTATTTTATTTCATTAGGTAGTACTTTCCCGCGATGGTGACAAACGAAACAAAGATACAAACTCTAGCTCGCCACCGCACTCCGGATCAGAGTTCCCTCCAATGACCACGCCTGCTGACCATCGCCCAACTCCGGACCTTGCACAAGATGCTCCATCTCCAGGCCCGGCATCACGACACAAACAACTCCGGTTCCCAAAACACAGACCACTCCGGATTCCAACAAGCAGACCACTCCAGGGAGGAGTGACAGGCCCCGCAAGCACTCTGGTGCTGGAGGAAATTCACGTTCCCCATCAGCGGGCCTCCGATAGAGCCCTGCGCGTCCAGCGCCGGCCGGCGCCCACGTGACACGAGACTCCAAGCCCGTGGGCATCCCCCGCGGCAGTAACTGACCGGCGTAGCCTCGCAGTACCGTAACATGGAGACACTCGGGACCACTTCATTGAACTATTGTACGCCAATTCAATGTCTGTATGGTAAAATGCGGTAAGTGCCAAAATTATCCTAAGAGTAGGATAGTATGACGTAAAATATTTTATGATGCCTTGCTGAAAGAGGCTTTAATTATTGTCATCAACTCACCGGCATGCACAGAAGCATACATAAGCAAAGTAAAAGTTCAAACTGAAAAACCACATATGGGGCAAGTTGTTCGTCTCACAATCGAAAGGTTGTGGGTTAGAGTCTCACCTGTCGCTACTCTTCGCCTGCGACCAATCGGCGTGAGATATTGGCGACGCTGCATGACTCGACGGTCGATGTGTGATGAAAAAAATCAAATAACCAATGAAAACCACATACGAAAGCACATCCAGCTCCCGTGTTAAGATCACGTGCAGGCGTTCCGAGCTGCCGCACCCGGCAGTCACGGTAACGCAACTCGACAACTCTAACACACGACATTTTTGGACTAAACATTGAATACAAAACGCAACTACGTTTCATTTAGCCTCTCGTCGATACTTGATCACATGCAAAAAAAAAGACACTAGGGAAGACTTATCACTTTTGCGCATCGGTCATACTTTTCTTGCACATCGAAATGCCTATACGGCTTTACTTCGAACTTCGCGTCCATCATTCAACTCATCTTACGGTTCCACACATTCTCCTTCATTGTCAGAAGTACCACAGCCCCCGAGAATCACGGACAGGTTTTTGCCATACAAACAAAACTAATTTTCCCATACATACACTATTGGGGGATGATGATCAAACAAATGTTCATTTTGCTACGCAAAACAAACCTGTTTCAATATTGATGAGCTAGCTTTTTTTTTGGGGGGGGGATTTTAGGGTGCGTCGACTACCGAGGCCCTTTTGCGATTGATGAGCAGAATTATATAGCATAATAGAATATGCATTTTCTCATTCATGGCACGAAATGGCCCGAGAGGTCAGATGTGCCAAACAAAATAGCTCACTCAAACCATGGAGTATTCAGTACTATGCGTGCACACATTGCCTGGTTGCCGAAGTTCTCTGAACACTCCACCATGCCAATTCCGGCCTGACTGGATGCTGGATCTTCAGCTTTTTTCCATTTCCGTGGGATGATACCCATCGCTCTTTTCGCATTTGGTTTCCCAGTGGGGTGACACCCGTTGCCCCACCTCGTTTTCCGTCGGTGTATTTTTGTTGGCTATGTTTCTGGGTGTTGTTTATTTAGATTATATTAGGTAATTTTGTTCCCGCGACGAGGAAAAAAACAAAAGGATGCCAACCCCACCTCGCCACCGGACTCCGAATCTGAATTCCCTCCACTGACCACGCCTACTGACCATCGCTCGACTCCGGACCTTGCACATAATGCCCCCTCGATGCAACTGTTGATGACCCGCGCCGGCTATTCTTCTCGATGAAGACGTGGCCACCGTGTGCCTCGTCGACCCTTGTTCGTCCGAAAACAGCGGCCTAGCCCCCTATACATTCCAATGGGGGCATCTCCACGTCCTGGACCCTCAAGATACTTTTGAGTCTGACTCTATATTCTGAGGAGCTTTCGAATGCATATACCGAAAGTGCAACATTCAAATGATGTTCCCTTGGAAAAAATGTTCTGTAGTTCTCGTAAAAAAGCATACCGGTAAGTCGGGTAATCAGAAAATTGCCGAAGCTTGCAGGCACATTGCATTCCGAATCTTTCTCCGCGCAGGCACACCGGTGGTTCATGCGATTCTGGTAGAAGGCTCATGGTAGGTGAGTCGAGTTGAGCGTACCAGCGAACGGTACAATACAATAAGCGTTTCCCAACCCGCGCCATAGGTGGTACTAACTACACATTTCAAGATGTTCAGTGCGCAAAAACACTTCCCGTACAACTTTGAGGTGGCGTCGGTAAGGTGTAACGCGTCTGTCAAATTATATTCCTAAGAAGCCCGCGCTATCGGCTGAACCGGTACCTTCCTTCCGTAGAGTCTGAGTTCCATATCCTGATAAGATTAAAGCCGACTAACATGTGGCGACAGTCTTTTTTCTTGAAAACGAAAACCCGTTATTTACCAAATTTTGCTGGCATCAGATTGCTAATTGTAGCTGCCTTTGCAAGAGCGGCGTTCGCGATTCACCGTATCAAATGTATTCACCTACGAAGAGCACACGTGCAATATTTCAAGGGATGACGTCACCAATATCGTGAATCATGACTACGAAAAGGGGTGCACTGAGGACGCCTACCTGTGGTACGCCGTTCTCCTGGACGAACCATAGGGAGAAGTGATTGCCAATTCGTATGCAAAATCGTCGTTCTATAAGAAAATTCTGCAAGAATGCACCCATATTTCCGCTACTTCCTATCTTTAAAAGTTTTAGTAGAATTCCGTGGCGCCAAGCTGTGTCGAATGTCTTTTTAATGTCAAAGAAAACGGCACCTAGGTGATGTTTGTTAACAAACACCACCTGGGACCTCAAACTGGTCAGGCCACAACTAGTTGTGGCCTGACCAGTTTGAGGTGCAATGCTAAAGTAGAACCTGATGGAAGGCTCAAATGTGAAGCGCCAATGTCCTTCACCATGTAATCTCCCAACGGGCTGGTCGGGGGAATAGGCAAACTGAAATAAATGTCTACGCGATGCCGACCGTGGAACTACGTATGCTGGCGGGATTTGCCTGCAGGATGGTGCAGGTGGGATCATTTTCCTACAGCCTGGTGAAGGTAATGAACGAAAGCAAATTAATGCTCGTCGTTAGTTGCACAATTTCGTGGCTACGGATAATAATTTTCCAAGTTATATTTTTCCAAGTTTCCGCGTTCACACCGTAAAAATCGTAGATGCAAAAAAACATTTAGAACATCATCCTGAATTACCTTAGTACAATCGTGAGTGATATCGAATCGCGACAATGATCAATATTGAATCACTGCACAAAAGTCGCTCCACATGCAGTGTCTGTTTGAAAGGTTGCCGTCTCACCTCTCACCTTTTGACAAGTCTGCTGATCCAGACGGCACGCCACGTGGTCAGCGGCCGCCTTGGACCGGCAGCAGACGTCGACGGCGCCGTCCTCCGCAGACAGCTACTGCCCGCCGCACCACGACTCCCACGCGACGAACTCTGCGACCGCCTGCTCCACCGGCCGGCCGCCGGGCACGTTTCGTCGGGGCCGACAGCACCGGTCAGCCAGCCAGCCAGGTCTGGTCTGGCCGTCGTGCCGGGGAACGCGGCGGTCCCACAGATCTAAAACGAGGCAGGGCTGCTCGCCGTCGCCGCGCACGCTCCCCACCCGACCCCACTGGTCCAGCCGGACGCAGCAGCGGTCGTCCCGGTTGTCGCCGGGCGACCGACTCCCGCCGCATGGTTCATGCTCTCCTCGGACGCCGCCAGGTCACCACATGCTTCAGGGTCGCCGGACTTCATTGGCAGGTCGCCGCCCGTCGGCTGGCCGGTGGTCGGGCCGCGAGGTGGCTCCTTCTCAGACTGCTCCAGAAGGCGGCCAATGGAAGCCCACACTTCTTTGGAGCCCTCGCTCATGTCTCTCTCGGCGGTGGTCGGGGGTGTGGCCGGGCGGCTGGGATGGTCCGGCCACGTCAGCGGGGCCGTCCGACCACACCCACCTCTCCGCTCCAGCATCTGCAGCACATCGGCCTGGTGCGCCAGCGGCGGTCCGCCGCGCTCCCCGTCCTGGAAAGGCATGTGACGATGATTCAGTGTGTTTTGTAATAATTGTGCAGACTACCAACGAACCAGTCCAGAACGACCAGGCATTCCAAGCTCCACGCCCGACAGAGGTGATGCAACAACTCGAACTGCGCGGCACCAGTTCCAAGATTCAGCCTGCTACATTCACAAATTCTTCTTGAAATTTAGCATAGCTTGGAAACTCCGATGGTCGAGCGCCATCGACCAGAGCTAGGTGAAAGCTTTGTAGCTGCGATGGCTGTGGCGACTAAACGTTTTGTTCTAGTGACTGCTAAAAGTTTTGTAGTGGTGGCGGCTGGACGTTCTGCAGCTGAAATGGCTGAAAACTCCGCACCTGTAGCGGCTGGACATGTGGTGGCCGTTGAAAGTTATGTAGCTGAAATGGCCGGACATCTTGTGGTGGGGGCGATTGAACGTTCTGTAGCTGACTGGTGTGAAGGCCGTGGGGTGACACCCGTCGCTCTTGTCGCATTTGGTTTCCCAGTCGGGCGACACCCGTCGCCCCACCTGGTTTGTCAGTGTATTCGTGTTCCCTGTGTTTCTGGATGTTCTTGTTTATTTATATTTCATTAGGTAGTACTTTCCCGCGATGATGAAAAACCAAACAAGGATACCAACTCTAGCTCGCCACCGCACTCCGGATGTAGGCTCATTGTAGGCGAGTCGTGTTGAGCGTACCAGCGAACGGTGCAATAGCATAAGCGTTTCCCGGCCTGCACCATAGGTGGTGCAGGCTACACATTTCAAGATGTTCAATGCGCAAAAACACTTCCCGTACAATTCTGAGGTGGCGTCTGTATGTAAGGCGTCAGTCAGTCAAATTATATTCCTAAGAACCCCGCGCTATCGGCTGAACCGGTACCTTCCGTAGAGTTTGAGTTCCATATCCTGATAAGATTAAAGCCGGCTAACGGGTGGCGACAATCTTGTTCTTGAAAACGAAAACCCGTTATTTAACAAATTTTAATAGCACGAGATTGCTAATTGTAGCTGCTTTTCCCAAAGCGGCGTTCGCGATACACCGTATAAAATGCATTCATCTACGAACAGCGTACGCCCAATATTTCAAGGGATGACGTCACCAGTATCGTCAATCATGACTCCGAAAATAGGTGCACTGAGGACGCTTACCTGTGGTACGCCGTTCTCTTGGACAAACTATTGGGAGGAATGATTGCCAATTCGTATGCAAAATCGTCGTTCTATAAGAAAATTATGCAAAAATGCAACCATATTTCCGCTACTTCCTATCCTTAAGTCTTAGTAGAATTCCGTGTCGCCAAGCAGTGTCGAATGCCTTTTTAATGTCAAAGAAAACGGCACCTAGGTGGTATTTGTTAGCATACACCACCTGTGTTAACAAACACCACCTAGGACCTCAAGCTGGTCAGGCCACAACTAGTTGTGGCCCGACCAGTTTGAGGTCCAGTGCTGAAGTAGAACCTGATGGAAGGCTCAAATGTGTACATGCGCCCATGTCCTTCACCATATAAACTCCCAACGGGCTGGTCGGGGGAATAGGCAAACTGAAATAAATGTGTGCGATGTCGACCGTGGAACTACGTATGCTGGTGGGATTTCCCTGCAGGATGGTGCAGGTGGGATCATTTTCCTACAGCCTGGTGAAGGTAATGAACGAAAGCAAATGAATGCTCGTCGTTAGTTGCACAATTTATTGGCTACGGAGGATAATTTTCCAAGTTATATTTTCCATGTTTCCACGTTCACACCGTAAAAATCGTAGATGCAAAAAACATTTAGAACATCATCCTGAATTACCTCGGTACAATCGTGAGTGATGTCGAATCGCGACAATAATCAATATTGAATCACTGCACAAAAGTCGCTCCACATGCAGTGTCTGTTTGAAAGGTTGCCGTCTCACCTTTCTTACCTTTTGACAAGTCTGCTGATCCAGATGGCACGCCACGTTGTCAGCGGCCGCCTTGGACCGGCAGCAGACGTCGACGGCGCGTCCTCCGCAGACAGCTATTGCCCGCCGCACCACGACTCCCACGCGACGAATTCTGCGACCGCCTGCTCCACCGGCCGGCCGCCGGGCACGTTACGTCGTGGCCGACAGCACCGGTCGGCCAGCCAGCCGGGTCGGGTCTGGCCGTCGTGCCGGCGAACGCGGCGGCCCCACAGGTCCAGCACGAGGCAGGGCTGCTCGCCGTCGCCGCGCACGCTGACCACCCGACCCCACTGGTCCAGACGGACGCACAAGCGGTCGCCCCGGTTGTCGCCGGGCGATGGACCCGCGCCGCACGCCTCGCAGTCTGCCGACACCGTCAGGTCGCCGGATGACATCGGCAGGTCGCCGCCCGTCGGCTGGCCGGTGGTCGGGCCGCGGGGTGGCTGGCCGGCGGTCGGCCCGCGAGATGGCTCCTCCGACTTCTCCAGAAGGCGGCCAATGGAAGCCCACACTTCTCGTTCGCCAATGGAAGCCCATCTAGCCTCGCTCCTGACGCTGTCGGCGGTGGCCGGCGGTGCGGCCGGGCGGCTGGGGCGGTCCGGCCACGTCAGCGGGGCCGTCCGACCACACCCATCTCCCATCTCGCCGTCCTGAAAGGACAAGCGACGATAATTCAGTATATTTTGTGATAATTGTGCAGACTACCAACGAGCCAGTCCAGAACGTCCAGAATTTGCGAGCCGACTCACCCGGCGGAATTGCGGTAATACAAATCGAACTGCACGGCTTCAGTGACAATATTTGGTCCCAAATACAACGAACACCCGTACCTTCGCGATCCACACAGTCCACCAGTCCTGCATGTCTCTGGCGGTATAGTCGCAGCACCTCGAGACGTGACAAACATTATCGCTCGAACCTTCACGGACAGAAGTACTTCTAGCATGCCTCAATTCTCTGTTGGCGAGCGGCAGATCCCGCCATCTTGGCGGGATGCGATCGTCATCCCCATATTGAAGCCCAACAAGACCGGTTGTAAACATCTTCACTTCCGACCGATTTCTCAGACCTCATGCCTATGCACTCGTGTAAAAGATGGTCAATGTGCGCTTTGCGTGGTTTCTTGAACGAAGCTTTTTGAGCCAAGAGCAGTCTGGTTTCGGGAAGAACCGCTCCACTCTTGACCATATATTATCACTGGATACTGCGATTCGTACCAGCTTTAGAGATACGCGACGTTTTATATTGAGAGCCTTCGACACCACATGGCGTCGGGGAATTCTTCAAACAATTCACAAGCATGGGATCCGAGGACAAATGGGCACCATTTTAGGAAACTTTGTGGCAAACCGTACTTTGTGTCAGAATAGGAAACTGCCTCTCGGACTGGTTTAACCAGGAGAATGGAGTCTGACAAGGGCGTGTTGTAAGCGCCACCTTTTTCGGGATTATGATCAATGATATTGGGGATTTACTTCCTCGAAACGTGGGACAATTTCTATATGTTGATGATTTTGTAATATGGTTATATGCCTCACGGACACCGCCGATGGAAGGACAGCTGCAGCTAGCCGTCAGATGTTTAGAAAAGGTGGGGCAACGCGAATGGTTTCCGGTTCTCCACAGCAAAAACAGTTGTGATGCACTTCTGTCGCCGCCGTCGTTGTCCAATCATGGATATCCTACTTTACGGGCAATATACCGGTTCAACCGGTAGTCAGATTTCTAGGTGTGGAGTTTGACTCGCGTTTGACATACCGGCATCATCTTAAAACGTTGCGAGATAAGTGCATGAAAACGATAAAAGTCTTAGAATGTGTGGGTCGTGCAACCTATGGAGCAGACCGTACAACGCTGCTTTTGCTATACCGATCGCTTATTCCATCCAAACTTTACTACGCATGTTTTATTTATGATGGAGCATGTTTTGCCAACAAACGCACCCTGGATGCAGTCCACCACTCTTCCCTTCGTATCATCACGGGGGCATTTCGAACTTCTCCAACAGCGAGTCTCCTTGCGGAAGTACACGAGTTTCCACTCTCTGCGGCGTGAACAGCTTCGCATGCGATATGCCTACAAGCTACGGCAATATCCGGACCACCCAGCTTACACCCATGTATTTTCCAACAGGATACTAACGCTGTTCTCAAACGAACACCACACAAGAGCAGTCCCATACGGGGTGAGGATGCGACGATTTGTTTCAGAGTGGTATCCAGCTCCAGGGAATTCGGCGGACTGAATGCATTCCAACGCCTCCCTGGGAACTGATCACACCGGAAGTGGACACATCCCTCGCATGTACAAAGAAAACATATTGCACCTCATGAATTCAGAGCACTTGCCATGGAGCACATTGAATGTTACACTGGATTTGTTGCAACATACACCGATGGATCCAGAACGGAGACCGGCGTCGGCAGAGCTTCTATTACCGGTAATGCGGCTAGAAGCTGTTCACTTCCAGCACATGCTTCGGTCTATTCTTCCGAGCTTATTGCCATTTTGAAAGCCATTTGTTTCATTAAAATATCGCACAATCAGTCACATTATTTTGACAGATTCTTTAAGTAGCCTTTTAGCGATGAGGACATAATCCGTGAAACCTATTTTACAGGACGTCTTAACAAGTCTTACCAGTGTGTACCGGACAGGTAAAAGAGTGGTGCTATGCTGGATCCCGAGTCACGTGGGGATCCCTGTAAATGACCTAGCTGATACAGCTGCAAAACATGCGTCGCTAGCTCCATGTTCGCGAACCCTAGCACTCTCTGCCCGTGACCACTTCCGAACCATCTGACTCTGTGCCCACAAAGTGGCAAGGTTATTGGAACTCAATACCAGATAACAAGTTGAAAGCGATCAAGCTTCACCTCGGAAAGTGGACTTCGTGCTCGCGTAGAAATAGGTGAGACGGAGTAGCACTATATCGCTTGAGAATTGGGCATACATATGCCACTCACTCTTTCTGACTAACTGGTAATGATATTCCATGCTGCCACAAATGTCACGCCCGCTTATCTGTGCGTCATGCCCTGCTTTCCTGCCCTGGCTACGAGGGGGAAAGAAGACGTCACTTTGGGCGTGTCCAGTCACTGTCACTCAGTGAAGCTTTAGGCGACTACTTGGATATTGCTCGATCAGGGCGACTTTTTGATTACCTCGCTGAAGTATCGTTTCAGTCATATATGCACCACATTGAAAATGTTTGTCACCATACTTTATTCTATGTACCGTTCTTTGCTTTGACTAATATTCTGCAAGCGTAATTAACCAATATGCGCAATATATCGACATGTAAATAAGTTCCATTGTTATGGGCGCTACATGACCAAAGTAGTCTATGCGCCCTAAAGCCCCAATAACTAACTCTCCTTACTGCTCGAACATCCTGTATCTGCGTAGGAAGCGCAATGACTGGTCGGTTGATGCAAGTGAACGGCGTCCTCCAAGGATGTGTCTTTAGTGTGGCTCTATTTGCGCTAATGATTCATGTCTGAGATGGTCTCCCACGTGGCGTCGCGAAGTCCCTTTTCGTTGATGACGTTGCTATTTGGTGCTCGGCATCACGTTCATCCTCCATGGAAATACAGCTGCAACTCGCTACTCCTCACCTGAAGAAATGGAGTAACTTGAACGGTTTCCGATTTTCTACCCACAAGACTTGCAATATATTTTTTGTCGCCGCCAGGATCGGAACATTCAGCTTTATGGAGAGCAGATCAACTTCCAGTCTGCAGCTAAGTTCCTGGGCATCGCATTTGATCGTCGTCGTAAGTACCAGGACCACTTAAAAACACTCCGACATTGTTCCGAGTTTCTCAACCTCATGAAATGTTGCCCGAACTGCCTACGGATCACATAGGCTTACGCTTTTACTTCTATATCGATCGCTAATCCGTTCAAAACTCTACTACGGCTGTTTTATCTACAACTGTGCCAGTAATTTCAACAAGCTCGACACTATCCACCTTACCGCCATGTGTATTGCCACAGGGGCATTCCACACTTTTCCGACTGCAAGCCTTCTCGCATATGCCGACGAAGCTCCGCTCACCCTAAGACGAGACAAACTTGGACTACGGTATGCGTGCATGGCGAGGAAATTTCCTCTAAAACCAGCGTACCAGGCCTTGTTCGCCCACCGCACGCTCGCGCTGTTCTATGGCGTACGTGACAACACACCACCTCCTTTCTGCTCCAAGTTGCGGTGGTTGGCAGAGGGGAGCGATATCCAAATGCGTAGGATTAGGACTGAACAACTGCCCGTGGACACTGGTCCAGCCGTCCGTAGACACGACACTGTCGGACACTCGTAGGGATGAAGCGTCTGTACCCTGAAACGTCTCGGATAAAGAGTATTGAACACGTTCACGCCTATTATTCATACACTCCCACCTACATCGACTGTTCGAAAACTAATGG
Source organism: Imbricaverruca yamaguchii (assembly GCA_034440575.1). Lineage (NCBI taxonomy): Eukaryota > Metazoa > Arthropoda > Thecostraca > Neoverrucidae > Imbricaverruca > Imbricaverruca yamaguchii. Next base: position 923,031 of record JAOTOL010001422.1, on the reverse strand, counting down.
TGGCGTGGGGTGGGCCTTTCTAAGTGGTGCCACGATCCGATCGTTTACACCGCCTCCTCACGCAACGGTTTACTCTGCTGAGCTTCTGGCCATCACAAAGGTCATGTTTCAAATTGTGGAAACTACAGTCGCGTAGTACTTTCTCTGAGTGGATATCTATCGCTAAAACAGTTTCATCATGACGATGCCGTGTTTTATTGCGCATGACTATGCTTAAGCGAGCCGGAAAGAATGTGACCTTCTGCTGGGTACCAAGTCTGGAATAGGGAGAATGAGCTGGCTTGGAATAGGGAGAATGAGCTGGCTAACCAAGCAGCAAAATGTGCTGCGCGGAGACAGTACACTCATTCGCTTCCTCTTCCCGCGACACACTTCAGCCGGACCATACATTCTTCCAGGACAAGTGTAAACAAGTTTGGGACTCGACCGGGGAAAACTAGGAGACATTGAGCCGACTTTGGAGTGTCTGAAGTCATCATCCAGAAAATTCCTGGAAGGAAGCTCGCTCGCCAGGATACGAATATGCCACATTTGTTACCCATGGCTACCTGCTACGAAACGAGGACAGGGCAATGTGTACTCGCTGTGATAGCCCACAGACAGTGAGGCACGTTCTTTGGTGAGTCTCCTATTCCCAGCGCAACGATTCTTTGCACGAGAGGTGTCCAAGCTAACTGTGGCAGGTCTCCTAGGTAATGGCTCACACACTGTTCATATTGGACGATTATTCGAGTTCCTCTCGCAGGTGCGTTTTGATGTTTACCCGAAAAGATCTTGGGGACATATTTCGTCTCGTATTTGACCACGTGACATGTCACTAATATTCGCTTGCTCTTACCGTTTCATTGATGTTACTTTCACTTTCCTGTTCCACTGTTTCGCTGTATCGTTGATGTCAATCCCATTTCACTGTTTGACTGATGTTGCTTACTTTTCACTGTTTGATGGTCTTGCATTTCACCGTTTCACTGACTGTTATGAGCGCTGCATGACCAATGCAGTCGATGCGCCCCTAAACTCAATAACCAACCAACGGAGGGGCACCACCTTCCATGGGGAGTGCGTGCACCCAGATATCTCTGTTCCGCCACTGTTTGGGCTTCCCAAAACAGGGCTGGCCTCTAGTCCTTTATTAACCCGTCACGTCTCGGGTCTTCAACCGCCCCCTCAGGTTTTTCGCGGATAGCGGACGAACGGCGCACGGCAGCGCGCCCAAATTTGGCATACCTTATCCGACATCAATTTGACATGCGGATTCAAAATTTTTATGTCAGGTTATCTAGAGTCAACGAGTTAGTCAAGGCCAAGTGAGGTCACCTCCAAAAAAGTTCAGCCAGACGTCACGCTTTAACGGATACAGGTATTTTAATGAAGCTTTCAGCGTTTGCTTATCTTTGCGGATGCAACAAAACGTATGAGCAAAATCTAATTTTTTTCCCGTTTTTGACTTCATATAAATGTTGCGTATTTGCCAACTAATAGTTCAAATATAGGATTTTGGCTAAAGTAAGCATTTTTTATTAGGTAAGTTGACTTCCAACGTTTCGCGGTCTGCTCTACCCACTGGAAAAGGAAAATGAAAGAATTTGAACTAAAAAAATGTTAATTTCCAAAAAAACATTATTTGCTGGGGGGAATTATAGCCCTGCTCAATTTCGCTGTCCTTTTCTCATTGCAAATAAATTTCTACTTTATTGGATTTGTATTGTATTGCGCGTCGACTGCGTCGGCTGTTCTGCGCCCACAACACTGTCATAATGGCTGCGAAGTCAGGGGTCTGAACTCGCATCAGTGCTTATGGTGGGTGGAGAATGATGTCAAAGTCTACCTTTTGCAAGGATATAAATATGCACGCAAATGCAACTATGAGTCATTGGTCAGCATTTGTCGCAATGTCATCTCAGTACTTTGATCCCCAAAATACCTGCAGCGCGCAGGTCCCAGTGCAGGGCAGCCAGCAAGTACGTGGGAAACTGAGTGGAGCAGGACAGCGCGCGCATAGAGGACGGCCACTTGCCGTCAACAGATGTGTTGCAAGCGTAAGACCTATCCAAAGACGGCACGGTGCAACTCCCTCTCCTTTGTGTGCGAAATGCTGGCTTCCACGTCCCGAGTACTGGTTCTTACAAGATTCAGTTTGCTGGCTTTCATGGTCCAAGCGTGTTACCATTTTCGATGTACAGGGATAATATAACTAGTTTGAAGTTTCCAGGAAGAAGGGCCAGGCGCGTCTTGCGGCCACCGTCTGCACCCCTGTTTGCCTCCGGATCGGCGGCCTCGTTACCAGCCAGGCCCATGTGACTTGGGATCCACAAAGATCACGTCAACTTCTTACTCATGAAGAGAGTTCAGTTGTCGTAATACCATGCAAGCCGTGATGGTCGTGACTAAATGCTTTCAGAGCAAATAAGCTACTCAGCGAGTCCGTGAGAATCAAATACATTTTGTGACGAATTCTATTTTCATCCTGAATAGAAAGAAGGGCCTGTAGAATGGCATAACATTCAGCAGTAAAAATGGACGAGTGATTGGGAAGTCCAAATGATACGATATGTAAGTCAAATGCAAACGCGCATCCTACGCCGTTACTGATATTTGATTATATATATATATATATATATATATATATATATATATATATATGCACGACTACTTTACACGCAAATAACAATACTGCGTGAACTGCCAATAATTGTTCATAATATAGGCATGACTACTTTTATTTATTCTACACAGGCATGGCACATAAAAAGCATTTAAGAAAAGTACGGTCAGTTTTTCTTGCCAAACAAACCTTTTTTTTACTGATAGAAGCCGCTAAGAACAAATCGGAAGGAAGAGTGCATGGACTGGACTTGGTGAATCTTACCCAGCAACTTCTTCAGGTACCATTTCTTTGGGAAATAACAAACAAGGTTCTCATTCTTTAAAAAATAATGTCGCGTAGCATTGTTGCTGTAGATGTTGCATTGATGATACTCCAGAGATAGTGATATTAGATCATTCAACATCAATAAGGTTAGGTGGTGCAATATCAGTAGGTTCAGCCGTTTGGGTGACCCACCATCTCCCACGGGGAATTTCTATTCGATTCCCCCTTCGGTGCGCCACCGCGCGGACGCACTGTACAGCTAGCAAGGCGAACGCTAAAGAGAGGCAGGAACATTGCACTTTGCTTGAGAACACTGGACTGTGAAAGACACCTGACATTACCAAGCCTCGCTCGAACCCTTCATTGGGCAATCTAAGCTGGATAGTAGGCAGGTTAGTTATTTGGGTTTTAGGACGCCGAATACCAAGGTCATTTTGCGCCCACCACTAGAGCGCGGCAAGTACTTATTCCACGGCTTCGTAACGTTACTTTGAACTGGATTAACGGCAACTTAGCCTGCTAAAGGCGCATCTTAGTGCATCTTTGGGCAGGAGTGTCACTTAGAAATGGATTGGGGAGATGAGAAAACGGTGCTTATGGCATTTTTCTCCAAAGGGGTGCCATCGTCCGGAGAAGAAAAAAAGTTGTTCATCCGGGAGCCAAGCGAGCGTTTTTGGAAGAGCACTTCAATTCGCGCAATGGTTAAACTTCGGCCTGATTCGGCAGGACAAATCAATGATTGAGGAAGTTTCTTCCTTAACCCGTACAGTGTTTGTGGACCCTGTTTGTGGGCACTTCGACTTGCGAGAGAAACACTGAAGAGCCAACAAAGGACTCATTGAACGATGGCAGGGGCATTCCACTTTACTCAGGAGCACCTTGGGCTATAAAAAGCATCATTGCTATACCCAAGCCCTGCCCTAGCCGTTCACTTGGAAGCCTAAGCTGTCTGAGGCATAGCTAATCATCGAAGAGGCATTTGAAGGCTTCAGAAGGGCACTCTGAGCTAGATTGAGAGCAACTAGCTTGCTAAGGTGACGTAGGTCACCCGAGGACACTTCGACTTACGAAGAGATACTTTGAACAGCATGTAGCCGTGTAGCCGGTCTTGCTAGGCCCCGGGTTACTGCTCGCTCGCCGCACATACTTCATACCTCAATTCCTATTTTCAAATGTATGAACTACAACGTGGGAGAGTTGCCACCACCGAACAGCGCTGTATCCAAAAACGTGCGCCATCGTGCCCTGGGTCAGAGTGCTCCAAGGTGATCCGACGTCATCTCCGGATGGCCCCCGGCGGCCCACCGCAGAGGCACACTCAGGCCATCGCACGCGCGCACCAACAGCGCTTATCGCAGCCGGGCACAGTTCCCGCTGCCGCCGCCAGAGCGCCTGAGCCTCCGCGCACGAGCGGCGCACTGAGTACGGGCGGAGGCAGGCACGACTCAGCCCCCTTACAGGGGGAAGAGGAATTCCTTTGCGTTTGGCTTGTGTGAGATCGCCTAGGAACTTACTAGATATCGATAATTGTCTTTTACAGTGGAAAATTGCATTCTGGAAAAAACGTGCATTCTGTAGTCATCAATGACACGGTCATGCAGTTTGACTACGACATCCGTTGTAATAGACTATGGCACGCAAGCCGTTCTTGCTATCGTTATCATCGTCATCTCTGTTTCAGTCAAGTTGCAGCTCCCATTAAAAGATGGAATGGGAACTAATTGTTTGACGTCATACACAATAACTCATTTTCTCGACGGTGCAGTGTCGCCGAACGGACACGTCGCGAGCGTACGGCCTCGGGTAGCTTACCGAAGAGGGTGGGTGTTGGTGTGGGGGGGGGGAGTGTTAAAAATGGTGAGGTGTTAGGGGTGAGGATACCGAAGTGTGTGGGGGGGGGAAAAAATGCGTCAGGCGCCGTAAAAATATCGCCGGGCCCCTAAAAAATCGCACTATGGCCCAAAAATAACGTTGGCGCTTCAAAGTCTAGCAGTGGCACACCAAATGACACCAAGCCCCAAAATTGCACCGAAGCCCATGAAAATCACAGAGGGCACGGAAGTCGCGCAGTATCCCCTGAACACGACGCTAGTGGTCTCAAAAATCGCACGGGCCCTTGAAAACACATTGGGGGCCATAAATCGTTCCGAGGCTCTTAAAATGACGCTGGGTGTTCCAAAGTGGGATCAGGGCCCCTGAAAATAACAACAGCCCTTAAAATATTATGGACGGGCACCTGGAAGGTCGCGCTGGACAAAAAAAACAAGCTAAGGCCTCAAGGTTGTACAGAGGTCACGGAAATCACGATGGGCCAAACAAGTATCCCAGAAGCTCGGTAAAATGACTCCTGACGGGCCCCTGGAAATCACTCTGGGGATTTCGAAAATTATCAAGCGGGCCCCTAAAGAGCACACTTGGACAAAAATAGTCGTGTCGGGTACTCGACAGCTGCATTGGACACGAAAGACTGGTTCGGCCCTTGAAAATCACGCCGGGGCCAACAAATCAGCCAGAGGTTCCTGAAAATCGCACTGTTACATCCAAAAACCCGGGCCTGGGTCCCCGCAAATCAGGTTGGGAGTCTTAATACTTGCACCCGGGCCCGGGTTCGACAGGTCGGAAAGGGGTCACAGAAGTCTGGTTGGGACCACTAGAAATAATGAAGCTGCGGGAACGAAAAAGACAGTTCGGACATGGAAAATAACAGATCCCAACAATGGCTTCGAGAGCCCTCAAAACAATGTTGACCCTCAAAAACGTGTTAAGGCCACTAAAACTCTAGGTATCGCTAGGTATCCCAACAAATGACAACTTGCTCCAAAACTAGACCGAAACAGTCGCATCGGTGCCTTCTAAAATCACACAAGGGGCCAAGAAGTAGCGCCGGAGCACAAATTGCAGCTGGCTTCCCGAAAAACAGAACCTACCCGGAATATCACACTGCTGCCACAAAAGGTAAGAAAACGCGCCCAACCCCGGAAAAGAAGCGTGTTGGGGCACCGAAAGATGCATCGGGGGCACAGAATGTAACTCGACCCAAACAAAAAAAATCGAAACGACCGAAAAATTCAGAACAGGTTCTAAAATGAAGTTCACAGAAGGGTCTTTCTACTCTGCATGGTGCTATCGACTAAGAAAAAGCTCGTTGAGTAGCCACAGTGGCGTACCAAAGAGGACATCCCCCTGCCTCCTGAACGGATGGGATAGGATCTCGCCGGAGTCCCAAAAATCGCTCTGAGACCCAACACATTCGTGTCTGGAAACCAGAATTCGCATAGGGTGCTTTAATGCATACAATAGGCACCAGAATCGTACACAGAGCCGGAAAATTCCCGCCGAGGCCCGCCAAAATCGCACGGGGGCACGGTCATATACAGCGCGCCCCGCGAACTCGCGCCGAACACCCCGAATATCGCCAAGGACCCACCATTTCCATCGGTAGACCTATTGGTCGGGCCACCAAAAATTCCCCTCGGGGCTCCCACAAATTGCAATGGCCCCAAATAACCAGATAGAAAATCGAACCGCAGCCCACCGAAATCAGGATACCGAAAAATAAATGTCCGAGCCAGGAAAATCGCTCCAGAGCCGCAAACATACCACCAGATGCCATGACAAATCGCGTACGGCCACGAATAAATGTGCCGAGCTCGAAGAAATTGCGGCGTGAAACAGGAGTATGGCTCAGGGGGCCACAAACTCAGTGTTGGACAAGTTAAGAAATTCAGAAGTCGCTGCATTTCTTGCAGTGACTTCTGAATTTCTTGCACTGCAGAAGCTACATCGAGCCAAGCAAACTGGCGTCGGTTCTCCATGAAGCACTGACCTAGGCCCGATAATTCCCGCCAGAACTCCGAGAAATTGTACTGCAGTCCCCAAATCATACCGATGCCACACAAGTGTGCGGCAGGGGCTACAAATAAACAGCAGGGCCCCAAGAGCACAGGAGGTCGAAAATGCGCCGGGCATTCCAAAACGCAGTCTTGCAAAAAGTTCAATTTCAACTTTATAACAAATAAATCACCCCGTACAAAGCTATTATCCACACAACAGTGATATCCAGATTCGTATCGCCTCTAATACGCCTTCGGTGCGAGCAAACATTGAGTTGCATCAAAAAAAGGTAAATAAGAAGCGCTTGATCCTGTAACCTTTAAAAATTGACATTCTTGTTCCATTCACTCCACATATCTCAAGTCAACTTCATCTTCCGCCCGAACGAATCGTGGAACAACTGAGCGCATCGGGCGTGCGGCGGTTTTGCGTTCATCAGCACAGGCGCGACAACATTCCCAACATCCGACACACCACCGAAATTAACCGAAGCATGTATTCGATAGCCGAGCCTGCCACAAGTCCCGAAACTGCGCACGACGGCGGCGGGAGACGGTCGCGCCGTCTGACGGGAGATGGTGGCGCCGTCTGACGGGAGACGGTGGCGTCGCCTCGCGGCGCGGCGGCTAACAGACGAATGGACCCTCGCCGTCACTGGATATAAAAATAGCCAGCACCGCACCTCCGGCCGCCAACCAGGGCCGGGGGAAGCAAGCGGGGTACACCCGAGCTGCTGAAGGCTGCCATGCGTTTACACGTCCCCAGAGACTCTCCTGCCCGCCTATTCTGAAACACAGTTAGTCTGCACCGAAAGCGGAATACACGCCAAACCTAAACAAAGTACCACCTATCGCGGCAGACCGTGACTAGACAAACGGCTTAGCTACGCGTGCGAAATACGGCACCGGTCCGATAACCAAACGACACGCAAGTCATCAAATAAACAGGGGCATGCTATTGCAACAAGCGCCGGCTTGTCTGCAGATATACGTACGCATACTCACAGTAGAATGCCCATACAGATCGGGAGTACGAGCGCCCGCTCCAGCTGCCAGCCCCATTCGGCCCGCCGTGCAGGACGCGATGCCCGCGCAGACCGCCTCACTAGGCCGACGAAGCTCGAACGGGAAGCGGCGAGTGGCATCGCCGCCGCTCACCGGGCCACACTCGTGCCACTCCATCCACTAGATGTGCGCAGACCGCTCGCCTGTATAGCTATCACCAGCACGCGCCAGACGAACCTCCCGGCCAACCGAACACTGTGGCGACCGCAGAGCGACTCGGCTGCCGGCCGGCCGCCACAAGCCACGTGGCGTCACCGGCGTCTGCCGCCCGGGGGCAGTGGCGGACGCGGCCACGGTCCGCACTGAAGGCCGGCGGCGCCCGGCGGACGCCGCCACTACACGTGCACCGTGGACGCGCCACCCACCCTGCCGCCTCGACCCGGACATGCATTGGGGTCAGGGTCGAGTTCAAGGTCGCGCCGGCCGGTCCCCTCCGCACCCCCTCACCGCCGGGGCGGCAGCGCGCGCCCTTCACGCCGGCGGAGGATCAGCCCGACAGCACCCCAGGCCGCCGGCCTGGCCGGCTGGGCCCGGCTCACAAGTATGCTGCAGCTGGCTGGTGAGAGCCTGGCGGCGCGCCAGACACCCTCTAGAAGAGGCGTCCCCGCTTCTTCAGGTCGTTGCGTCGCCACAGAGGCAGCCGGTAGAAGTCGGCGCGAGGCATGTGGAAGAACATCTCGAACTCGGCGTCGGACAGGTGGCGCTGCAGGAACACGGCGTGGGTTACCATGGCTACCGCGGCGGTACCCGCCGCCCGTCGCGCGACATCCGCACCATTTGGCGCCTTGCGCCTGCACTTTGTTACCTCGACGCAGGCTCATCGCCAACCAGTGTAAAATAATTGACCATGTGGCCTGGAAATTCACAGTTAATGGAATTGTGCTATTTCATCCTTGTCTCAGGTTTTTACCATTCTGCTACATGTATGGGCAGTCATTATACACACGACTGCTAAAAAATGTAAAATGCATGTGACTGAAGTGAAAGGCATTCCACTTATTTAATCCTTAAGTGGCGATCCTTTATTTTCTTCCAATCTTTCACTATTCCCAAGCAACTTCTTTCTTCATCCACACAGTTAATGGTGAAGTAATTTTAGGACACTGTCACCAACGCTGGATAGCCACCGTCACACTGCCCGTCGACTGGTAATCTAAATACCACCACACACCGAAACAATTATAGATCGTGACAGGTCACATTTACCAGCCAGCATTCCCAAGTGGGTCCCGAGTGGGTCCCAAATGGGCACCTATGTGAGCCCCACAGGCAACCCACATGGGCCCGATATGGATTTGTCGTGGGATTCATGTGGGTCCCAGATTGGCAAGCCCATATGGGCTAGATGTGGGCAAGACCATATATGGGCCAGATGTTGGGTTCATGTGGGCACGCCCATATATGGACCAATCATGGATTCGATATAGGAAAACCAATATTATGTTTCTGCAGTACAGTCGGAAGGTCTTAAAGTGTTGCACGTGAACAGTTATGTTTTGTTGACCAATTGGCAATATCCTCTTTCAGGCTTGCTTTGGATATTCTTGATGCGCCTGCACCACTATCTTCACCAGAAAGGCCATTATTTCCAGGTTCCATTGACTGATCAGGCACTTCACATTGTAGCATGCTGCCCAAATTTCTTCTTCACAACTTCCATTCTGATCAGGCACTTCATGCCGCACCCAACTCCCAAAACAGGGCCTGGCTCAAAACTATTCCCTCGACGCAACCGGGCGGAAGGGACTGAGCTGATAGTGTGCGCCGTGTGAAATCCATTGATTTGCGCCACTGGCTTGTTCACTTCCATTGCATGATTGTTTAGCTGCTTATAAATTCTAAGTTTCTGGTTCATTAAATATTGTATTTTCATACCTAAATATTTGTCAAGGGCTGAAAGCATTAAATCGTAATTATATTATTATGCGACACAAAAATTGGTGAAAGTGCTGGCTGTTGTGTCAAAGACTCCCCGTAGACCAATTTAGTTGTTGAATAGTATACCATATTATCTTCTTAATTTGAAGCAAAATATATGAATTTTAATACATTTTTATACGACATTAACCATAGAAAGTAACCTACGTCCCCGGTGCTAACAAGGTTTGTCACATTAAGCTCATCGGAGAACATCGCTTTGCCCAGTTACTCCACATGTGGCCCACATGGAACCCATCGCGTTGTTGAACTCATTTTTATAATTAGTATTCTTTTTTTAACATCCCATGAAGAATAATATAAAAAAAAATAGGGCTATTGCTACCTACCTACATGTAAACAAAATTGAGTGCAATATCTGGGCATCCCATATGGGACCCAGACGGAGCCCAGCTAGCTGCCCACTTACAGCCCATATATGGGCTATCCCAGATAGCCCACACAGATCCCATATGTGTCCCATTTGGGAATGATGGCTGGGTTTAGACAGTTGGTACGGCGATGGTGGCACCCCAACCGAACTTAACATATCTGGCTTACCGTGCCCATGGAATGCAAGGAGCGGAGGGATGAGACCACTGACAGACCAGTGAGACTGTATGCGAGAATACCGGATATTTTTGGATGCGCGCTATGGGGAGTGCCCTTCTTGCACGCCATGACCCGGCCGGTCCGCCGACAAAAACAAGCGAACAAACAGCCATATGACCACCAGGGAGCTGAGGGGCGATCAGTTGGAATTCCCCTGACTAGGTCATAACGTGCGAGAAGGGCTTACGTGTCCATTCGCCCCCTTTCGCGGCCCAAGCGCAGAATGGTCAGGTACATCCCACGATGGTCCGTACCAGTCCTGATCACCAAAATAATACCGGACCGGACCCGTTCAGGCTGGACTAATCCCCCCTTCAAATCACCTAACTAGGCACAACTCGGCCAGATCACGTGGCATCCGTACCTCTGAACTCCAACAATTACAAACAAACAGTAAAAATGTGATCTTCGTAAGCACTAAGCATAACAAATATCCCTCCAAACCCTAAAGCACAAATTGAACCCTGCGTCCATCTTCCACATCGCCTGACCACGTGAACTAAGGCCATTTCTCACTTCCGGGAGGCCCGACTAGTCCACCTGGGCCGGGGTCGGCCACACCTGGTCGCACTCCCACTCGCTCAACACTCCAGACGCATGCGCACGTCCGGCTGCGTCGGCAGACCTCACCTCCAGGTTGCCCCTGTCGACGTCGGCCGGCAGTCGGTAGTTGTTGGTGAAGAGCAGGTGGATCGGGTAGATCTTGCCGGGCTGCAGCGGCTGCGCCACGTGCGACACGTTGGGCAGCGAGCGGCGCATCGGGCCGAGGCCGGCGAAGTTGTAGCGGTGGCCGGAGCGCGGCGTGTGCACGGACACTGACTCGGCCTGGTTCAGCGCATTGCGGTCGGCCTCCGTCAGCGAGCCGATCGAAACTGTCCGGACAGCGGACTGTCACTTTGCTGACACAGCTGTCACTGTACTGACACAGCCGTCACTGTACTGACACAACCTTCACTTCGCTGACACAGCCGTCACTGTACTGACACAGCTGTCACTGTACTGACACGGCCGTCACTGTACTGACACGACCGTCACTTTGCTGACACAGCTGTCACTGTACTAACACAGCTGTCACTGTACTGACACAGGTCACTGTACTGACATAGCTGTCACTGGGCTGACACAGCCGTCACTGTACTGACACATGGCCGTCACTGGGCTGACACAGTCGTCACTGTACTGACACAGCCGTCACTGTGCTGACACAGCCGTCACTGTACTGACACAGGGCCGTCAGTTTACTGACACAGCCGTCACTGTACTGACACAGCTGTCACTGTACTGACACATGGCCGTCAGTTTACTGACACGACCGTCACTGCACTGATACAGCCGTCACTGGGCTGACACAGTCGTCACTGTACTGACAGCCGTCACTGCACTACCAGCCGTCACTACACTACCAGCCGTCAGTGTACTACCAGCCGTCACTGAACTGACACAGGACCGTCACTGGGCTGACACAGCCGTCACTGTACTGACACAGGGCCGTCAGTTTACTGACACAGCCGTCACTGTACTGACACAGCCGTCACTGCTCTGATACAGCCGTCACTGTACTGATACAGCCGTCACTGTACTGACACAGGGCCGTCACTGTACTGACACAGGGCCGTCACTGTACTGACACAGCCGTCACTGCTCTGACAGGGACCTTTACTCAGCTGACAGGGCTGCCCCTGGGCTGACGGGACGCCATGTGGCTGACGGAACGCCATGTAGGTGACGGGACGCCATGTCGCTGACAAGACGCCATATGGCTGACGGGACGTCATGTGGCTGACATGACGCCATGTGGCTGACAGGACGCCATGTAGCTGACAGGACGCCATGTGGGGCCAAAAGGGCCGCAACGCTAAGCAGGGGCGTCACTTTGTATGCATGAAGGGCCTGGCCCCCAATCATTGAATTGGCCCACCCACAATCGGACGACCGAAGCTTAACCATTGAGCCCATGGAGGCGCCCTTCGACCACGCTCGAGTGCAGCCTCCCACTCCCCCGATAAACGAGTTTGATACAGCCGATCTGGCGGTGTATTGTCTAACCTGGCGGTGCACTGTCCGATCTGGCAGTGTACCGTCTGATCTGGTGGTGTACTGCTGGATAAAGCAGTGCACTATCTGACATAGCGGCGCTACTCGCTGTACGATCTGGCAGTGCATTGTTTGATTTCGTGGTGTACTGGCTGGTTATTTGGGCTTGGGCATCGACTGCGTCGGCCATACAAGCTCACTGACGGTATATTGTCTGACACGGCGGTGCTGGTTAGTTATTGGTTTACGACACATCGACCATTAAGTCATGTAGCGTCGCCAATCTCTCACGCAGATTGGTTGCGGGCGAAGAGTAGCGACAGGTGACACTCGAACCCACAACCTTTCGATTGTGAGACGAGCGACACGGCGGTGCTACTCACTGTCCGATCTGGCACTGCTGAACTCGGTGCTGTGCGTCTTCTCGCCCAGACCGCCGTAGTAGTCACCCTGCGGCAGAAGCATCGGTCGGCCGATCTGGCAACGGCACTCGGGCAGCCCGACAACCGTGCCAACTCTCTCTCTCTCCCCTCTCCCTCGCAGTTCCAGTCGCGGCATCAGTCTCAGTTTCACATTGTCAGTCGCAGTCTCGGTTTCACTCTGTTCGCGCTCCCCGCTTCGTCCGCTACCGACCCTCTCCAACATCCCTCCCGTCCCGCGAGCGAGAACAACAGCGAGAACAACAACACAATTCATGGTCCTCGGCAAGACAACATTTAAGAGCAGCATACACTTGACATGATCGGCGAAGCAGGAGCATCCCATCAGACAGAACACACTTATGTCGCAACACACTCCAACTGCGAGCAGGTGACAGCGGTCGCCTGTAAATCCATGACTAGTGGAGCAGCTGGCCAACTATTAAGAGGCAGAGTGGCACCATGGTATACAAGCAAACGCATAAGCTTCACATATATATTACAATTTGAAGGAGATATAGACACTCCGGAAATGCACCATTACATTTCAAGACCACCTGCAACAACCATGTCCATATCAGACACAAAGAGCGCATGCATTTAGGCTTGCATATATAGATATTTGCATTTTAGCAACTATTGTTCAAGCTCGGTTTGTAATACGATTTGAAGCCTATAGAGCTAGCAATCCCATACAAATAGAGCATCTATGGTATAGTTAGTGATCCTATAGAGCACTAACATCAGGAAGCTTTACAGTTCTTTACTGTATCGGGCCACATTTGGAATACTGCGTCCAAGCTTGGTCCCCTAGTTATGAAAAGGATTGTTCGCTTTTAGCGAGAGTATAAAAGCGGGCAACAACAATGGTTAATGGTATAAGCAACCCGGCATATGAGGAAAGATTGAAGAAATTGAATACGTTTTCACTTAGATATAGAACGCTGAGAGGAGAACCCATCGAGGTCTTTAAGTTCGTTCATGGTCAGGAACAGGGATATCTCAGGAAATGTCTGCATTTAAAAGAAATGATGCCATTAGAGGTCATCAATTAAAAATTAAAGTTAATCACAGCAGGACAAGGTAAATAGTCTTTCTTCAACAACAGGGTAGTAGAACACCGGAACCAGCTGCCAGAAACCATTGTCGGTAGCAGCACACTGAACATCTTTAAAAACAGCTGCGACCGTCGGGATCCTCATAAACATATCACAGTCGGCAAGCTGCGCTGGTCGGGAACTTCATAAACATATCACAGTCGATAGCCTACAGCCATCAGAAGGTCCGGAAGCATACCACACATACAAGAGAGGAGTTTTCTGACAGAAAATGAAACACAATGTTTCAGTTTTTAACGCAAACCACGAACAACGGCAGTCATAAGTGGTAATAGGGAAACACATCCACCCATTCAGCGGCTTAACTAACTATTCGGCTCATGCAGCCTTGCGTTTATCAAGCTTCGATGTTCAGTCTTAGAATCTTCATCAGATATCGCACGCGACACAAGTGAACATTAGCTCGCCATGCTTCCATGCTGGTACTCCCTCACCCCCCCTCCCGGAAGATACCAAATTATACGCGTGAACTTTGGCGGCAGAGAAGACATGGAAGACATGCAGTAGCACGGTAAGTTTCACTCGTCATGCACTATATGACGTCCTACTGGGTACAACCTATCACAATCGCGACTACCGCATCACAAAACAAACTAACGAACTGCGGGCTGCATTGCACACAGCACAGCAAACCGAACCGCCAGCCGAGCTGCAAACTACCACACATCCGTGCAGCCGGCCACGGTGTTGAGAGACTGAAAGTGTGGAGACTCTCCGGTTAGCGTGGAGCTGCTCTACGGCAAATCGGCCACGGCTGGCGACTGCAGGGCCGCTATCGTGCTGACGGTCGGCCGGCCGCGCCGGCGGGCGGCCACCTGCGGCGGCCGCGCCGGCGCCGGCCACTCACGAGCGTGGTGGCGCTGCTGTAGCCGGCCGGCCGGCCCAGGAACGTGTGTGGCTGCAGCTGCGGCGCGTGGCCGGGCCGCGGCGTGGCGTGCAGCGAGCTGCCGACTGCCGGCGCACGCCCGTTACCGACCGCCACCGGTGACTGTCCCTCTCTCTCCCACCCACACACACACGGCCACGGCCAGCCGGCACGGCCCGACACGCCGCCCTACTCACGTAGTATCCGCCGCAGGTGGCCGGCCGCGCGCCGGCGCAGGGCAGCGTGCTGGCCTTCATGCCGTAGCCGGGCCGCGGCGCCGACATGGACGACCGCACGACTGCAACGTCAGGCGGCACAGTTTACGCCGGCCGGCCACCGGGTGGCGGCGCCACTGGTCTGGTGCCATGGTCAGAGGCCGGTGGTACTACTGGTCCGCGGGTCACCACTGGTGCCAAGGTCAGCGGGCGGTGGTACTACTGGTCCGCGGGTCACCACTGGTGCCATGGTCAGCGGGTGGTGGTACTACTGGTCCGCGGGTCACCACTGGTGCCATGGTCAGCGGGTGGTGGTACTACTGGTCCGCGGGTCACCACTGGCACCATGGTCAGCAGGTGGTGGTGGCACCACCAGCGGCACGGCGGTCGCCGCAGCCGCCACGTCCGCAGTGCACCGCCGACAGCACCCACACAGCTTATTTCAATGGACATCACGTGCAAATGCAAATATTCAATTTTGAAATAAAAACGCGGTAAAAATGAAGCCAATAAGTACAAGAACAAGTTGCATAAGTGTTTTTTCTTCGGTTATGGCTTGCGCTTCAGGGAGCTCTAGCGTGAAACACCAGCGCGCGAACGTCGGACAAGCAAACAAATGAAGGATCTCCGTGTTTACTGGAATTTACTGTCCAATCTCTCGATTTATTAGTGTGTATTGTGGACTTGCGCCAGATGCGAGTAAGCAGCATAAGACCCGACTGGGTTCATACGTAAGCCATCTAGTGAGCACCCGTTCCGACCAAAAAATCCCAATTTGGAAGCCCAGCGGCTTCTCCATCCCTGCCTCCAACGGACACAACATCGGAGGCGCACCACGTTTGCTGGTCGCTGCGAACGCTGCGGGCGCTACTGGTCGCTGCGGGCGCTGCGGGCGCTGCGGACGCTGCGGACGCTGCGGGCGCTGCGTGGACGACCGACCGACAGCGGGCGGGAAGCAAGCCATGCGTCGCGGCGGCAGCCCAGGTGGCGACACGTCGCGGCTGGAGACGGCTCGGCGGCGGGCCAACCACGGCACCGCCGGCCGAAACACGGCTCACGGCACACAGCACACAGCACACAGCGCACAGCTAGCACACAGCCAGCTGCATCGGCTGTGTAGCTGGCTGTGCGCTACACAACCTCAAATCGGCGCGGCGAGCCGAACCGATTTCAGGTTAAGGTTAGAAGGTTATGGTAGTATATCATGCATATACGGTCATATGCACAATACACATTGTAATCGCATAGTTCTACTAAACATGCCACATGCATAGCATGAACTACACACCATAATCTATATAGGCCAACGTTAGCAACAGGGTTGGTAGCTTTTACCACTAAACCTGTTGTTGCTGGTATTTACCACTGGAAAAACCGACATGTCAAAATACTTCTTACTGTTTTTGCCGGTGCATGTCCTGCAATTACTTTGCTTACTCCTTTTCGGATAAAAACATATCGTTTGTACATCCAATAGAGTATCAAGTAGAGTACAGCATGTATAATACATAGGCAGACAAAATTTGAGCTGAAAATTCCACAGGAAGTGTAAACAAGTCACACATTTTGCTTGTTTTTAATGGTTAAAAAACTGGCCGTCATGACAAAAACGAGCATTTTCCTTTAAAAAAAAACAACCTTGGCTAGCATTCAGTGCTATAGTGGACACGTGGACCGAAACACACTACACAGGCGTGCTTTAAGAAGATCGACATCAGAAGACACCGACCAATGACGTTGCTCCAGCCGACAACAAACAAATAATGAATTCATGAAAACATGCGCTTGCACAGGTAACAATTTGCATGTGCATTCCATTTGAGCATGCATTGATGCAAATAAAAGAGCGAATTTGTATTACATCACATTATTCTCCATGTTTATCCTTAAAGACCATGTGATGTAAATTAAAAATGCACCATTTGACTATTAATCCTCGCAGTGAGGGGGGAGGGTCTCAATTTGCCCCTGCCCATCCAACTTTCGTTTCAAGCTCGATAGAGGCGCGGTTAATGTTTTGACTCTAAGCGCTTACTTGAATGCTTAAAGTTACTTGAAACATGTTCATACATCTTTGTATTGGCCGTCAGGACCCAGTCTGGGGCGGGGATGGCTGAGTGGTTAAGGTGTCGGGCTATGGGTGCCAAAGGACCCGGGTTTGACTCTAGCGCCACTCAGGACATTTCCCAATCCCGCGGCCCACCGGCGAAACAGTGTAGGCGGCGCCATTAGCCGTGAATGTGCATAAAGTGTGTCGTGAACCAACCAATAAACAATAAACAAACAAACAGGACCCAGTCTAGTTGATGAATGTCTCAGTGCCGTCGGTCGCCAGTCTCCTCTGTAGTCTACAGACCCTCATGGTAAAGCAAATATAATTTCCTGCTTAAATATTGATCATATGCAAACTGAAGACATAGCATAACACAGCTGACACGTGCGTAGGTCAAAGTTGCCGATCCAGTCAAGGCCACCGGTTCCGTCGGGGTCGAATACCCGGAAACGTTTCAAATGTTGTAGACGACAAGTCTCGAAGAAAATGGCAGTCAAGAATAGGTAATTAGCGCCACCAAAGTAAACATATTGTCCACCAAAGTAAACATATTGTCCACCAAAGTAAACATATTTTCCATTTCTCTGCCAAATTTGAAGAAAAAATAAAATCGTTGGGTTGACTGCTGTGAATTGATTGAGTGACTTTTAAAATATAATTTCCTGACAAACTTCGAGAAAAAAATCCAAACCGAATTAATGGAAAGTCCTATCATAAAGGAACACGTTGTGAAAAATTAACCTGACCGAGCCAATTCTATTTGCTAGTAGCGCACTTTTAGCAGCGAGGATTAATAGCGTTTCATTCACATTTCAACAAGATTAAGCCAAAGAACCAGACACAATGCTGAACATCACCGACACCAAATGGTCAGCCACTTCAATCATCATCAAAAAGCTGCTTTTTACACACCATATCGTGTTCATCAATCAGCACAAACTGCAAGGCAGTCTACGCACTTCAAAACAGCCTACCCATACTCAAATAATCACGACAGGTTGAAAATCGGATACTGATGTACCAGCACTCATCCCTCGTTCTGTGAAGTCGATCTCAGTGGGCCATACCCCTGACAGCCGTGGGTCGCAGGTTGGTGTATGATCCCCTCACCACCGTGGGCCACCCCACCCCAGACCTCCGTGGGCCACATCCGAACCCCGTGGGTCGCGGGTTGGTGTATGATCCCCTCACCACCGTGGGCCACCCCACCGCAGACCTCCGTGAGCCACTTACTGCGGTAGTTGGGCACGGCGCCGTAGGCTCGACCCGGCAGTGATGAGCGGTAGGTTCCGCCGCGCTCGAACTCCTCCTCCAGCTCCCACTGGCGCACGTGGTCGGTGTCTCGGGATGGCGCTGGAGACGAAAACACAGTCAGAGGGTCCCTACAGTCGCGGGGGGCCATACACAGTCAGAGGGTCCCTACAGTCGCGGGGGCCATACACAGTCAGAGGGTCCCTCACATACAAGTCAGAGGGTCCCTACAGTCGCGGGGGACCATACACAGTCAGAGGGTCCCTTAAGGCCCGGGGGCCATACACAGTCAGAGGGTCCCTACAGTCGCGGGGGCCAGGTCCCTACAGGGGGCCATACACAGTCAGAGGGTCCCTACAGTCGCGGGGGCCATACACAGTCAGGGTCCCTTCAGTCGCGGGGGCCCATACACAGTCAGAGGGTCCCTTCAGTCGCGGGGGACCATACACAGTCAGAGGGTCCCTACAGTCGCGGGGGGCCATACACAGTCAGAGGGTCCCTACAGTCGCGGGGGACCACACACAGTCAGAGGGTCCCTCCAGTCGCGGGGGCCATACACAGTCAGAGGGTCCCTACAGTCGAGGGGGACCACACACAGTCAGAGGGTCCCTCCAGTCCAGTGTCCTAAAATTACTTCACTATTAACTGTATGGATGAAGAAAGAAGTTGCTTGGGAATAGTGAAAGTTTGGAAGAAAATAAAGGATCGCCACTTAAGGATTAAAAAATCGGAATGCCTTTCACTTCAGTCACATGCATTTCACATTTTTTAGCAGTCGTGTGTATAATGACTACCCACACATGTAACCAAATAGTAAAAACCTAAGACAAGGATGAAATAGCACAATTCCATTAACTGTGAATTTCCAGGCCACATGGTCAATTATTTTACACTGCTCCAGTCGTGGGGGCCATACACAGTCAGAGGGTCCCTCCAGTCGCGGGGGCCATACACAGTCAGAGGGTCCCTACAGTCGCGGGGGACAACACACAGTCAGAGGGTCCCTACAGTTTCGGGGGGCCATACACAGTCAGAGGGTCCCTCCAGTCGCGGGGGCCATACACAGTCAGAGGGTCCCTACAGTCGAGGGGGACCATACACAGTCAGAGGGTCCCTACAGTCGCGGGGGACCACACACAGTCAGAGGGTCCCTCCAGTCGCGGGGGACCATACACAGTCAGAGGGTCCCTACAGTCGCGGGGGCCATACACAGAGGGTCCCTACAGTCGCGGGGGACCACACACAGTCAGAGGGTCCCTACAGTCGCGGGGGACCACACACAGTCAGAGGGTCCCTACAGTTGCGGGGGACCATACACAGTCAGAGGGTCCCTCCAGTCGCGGGGGCCATACACAGTCAGAGGGTCCCTACAGTCGAGGGGGACCATACACAGTCAGAGGGTCCCTACAGTCGCGGGGGACCACACACAGTCAGAGGGTCCCTACAGTCGCGGGGACCATACACAGTCAGAGGGTTCCTACAGTCGCGGGGCCATACACAGTCAGAGGGTCCCTACAGTCGCGGGGGACCACACACAGTCAGAGGGCCCCTACAGTCGCGGGGACCACACACTGTCACGGCGTCCCCACAGTCGCGGGGGACCACAGACTGTCACGACATCCCTGCAGTCGCGGGGGACCACACCTGTCACGGCGTCCCTACAGTCGTGGGGGACCATACACAGTCAGAGGGTCCCTCCAGTCGCGGGGGCCATACACAGTCAGAGGGTCCCTACATTCGAGGGGGACCATACACAGTCAGAGGGCCCTACAGTCGAGGGGGGCCATACACAGTCAGAGGGTCCCTCCAGTCGCGGGGGCCATACACAGTCAGAGGGTCCCTACAGTCGAGGGGGCCATACACAGTCAGAGGGTCCCTACAGTCGCGGGGGCCATACACAGTCAGAGGGTCCCTACAGTCGCGGGGGCCATACACAGTCAGAGGGTCCCTACAGTCGCGGGGGACCACACACAGTCAGAGGGTCCCTACAGTCGCGGGGGACCACACACTGTCACGGCGTCCCCACAGTCGCGGGGGACCACACACTGTCACGGCGTCCCTCCAGTCGCCGGGGACCACACACTGTCACGGCGTCTCCACAGTCGCCGGGACCACGCCATCAAGCATACCCATGCTGGCAGATGGGTATGGGTCACACACTGCCGGAGTCCCCATCGTCGCAGGGGACCAAATACAGTCACAGCATACCCACAGTCAGGAGGAAGTTATGCACTGTCAAGGCGCTACGGGGATGGGGAGTCCAAGATCATGCACTTTCAGTTTCCTTGCACTCGTGGAGGAACACAACTGCAAGGTTGGGGCCTACAGGAAAATCGTGGTTGGGATATAAGGCGTGAGTAACGGCGCGTAAATTATGTGGAAATATGTGTAAATATCCCTCACAGCAGCATCGTTAGTGGTTGGTAACTATCACACTGCAGCTGCGTCACGAACTGTAGGTCCAGGTCAGGTCCAGGTCACGGGTCAACAGTCGCGGGCGGACTGCGGGTCCAAGTAGGAGATCAGAGCAAGGATCGGGAGCGGACCTGAATCCGTCGGCGATGGTGGCAGAGGTAAGAGCAGATCCAGGGCAGGACAAGGGCGCCGCCAGAAGTGAGTGACGGGCACGAGAACAGAGCGGCCGCGCGGCTCGCCGTCCGACACCAGCCACAGCTGGCGATGACCTGCAACAGGTGGCGCCACATGACACCAGCCAAAGCTGGCGATGACCTGCAACAGGTGGCGCCACATGACACCAGCCACAGCTGGCGATGACCTGCAACAGGTGGCGCCACATGACACCAGCCACAGCTGGCGATGACCTGCAACAGGTGGCGCCACATGACACCAGCCACAGCTGGCGATGAGCTGCAACAGGTGGCGCCACATGACACCAGCCACAGCTGGCGATGACCTGCAACAGGTGGCGCCACATTACACCAGCCACAGCTGGCGATGACCTGCAACAGGTGGCGCCACATGACACCAGCCACAGCTGGCGATGACCTGCAACAGGTGGCGCCACATGACACCAGTCACAGCTGGCGATGACCTACAACAGGTGGCGCCACATGACACCAGCCACAGCTGGCGATGACCTGCAACAGGTGGCGCCACATGACACCATCCACAGCTGGCGATGACCTGCAACAGGTGGCGCCACATGACAACAACCACAGAGCTGAGATGCCCCTGAGTAACAACGATTGAGGAAAAATATTGGGCAAATATCATCATGAAAGTTGGTGCACAAAGAAATGAAGATAGCAGACCTGGCTTTGAGTGGAAACATTACAGCATGAAATGGTGAATTGCACCGTGGAACGCTGTTCATAGTTGGCCGCAAGTGGAAAACCTGCCGCAAACCTTTGTCTCAAAACAAGTGAATACTTCCGGGGAAAAATGGTACAAATCAAACTAAAAAGAACGCATCTGACCACGAGTGAACAAAAAGATAGAACTCGAAACGCTGTAGGAAACAAGTAATTACTGTTTCAAAAGCGTGACGGTCGGTCAGGCCTGGCCGCTCAGGTGAACTGTCGTAACACATTACCGGAGCAAATTCACTCGGGAATGGGGCTTCGCCATGATCCGCTCGGGATCACGAGAAGAAAAAAATGCAAAGCATCTCAAGCCGCTACCAGCTTCGCCTGGCAATTGCGACACTACGATTACTGCATTTGGACGGTAGTCGCAAGCACTAGGCCGCGGAGACCAGACGCCGCCAGCTCAGTCAAAACAGCTGCACCGCCAGATGCACCAGGATTACCAACACTGCCACCCGAAGACAAAGCCTGCCACTTGCCATCCCATGTAGCCACCATGGAAGCTGGCGCGCAGCCCGGAAAACGTTCACAGTCACAGGACCCGAGACAAGTCCAACCGTACACCAACGACACACGGTGCTTCCAGCCAGCGCGCATGGAGGGGTCGAGGTCGGTCGCGGGCGTCGGTGTGACACGCCAGCGGCACTCACAGGCGTAGACGGGTGACTCGTATCGCATCCTGTAGGGCAGCTCGTGGTCGGCGTTGGGCGCGCGCGATGCGTTGCGTGGGTCGACGTTGGCAATCTTCCACTGGCGCAGCTTCTCGCGCTCCCGCACCTGCTCGACGAACACCTTGGCGATGCCGCTGCCGATCTTGGTCAGCTCGTCCTCCTCCCGCTGCCGGCGTCACCGATCACAGGTCACGGGTCATGTCAGGCAGCACTCGTGTCACAAGCGATGTCTCGCATCACCTCAGCACAGGGTTGGATTTATATGAACTTGGATCCCAGACGTGTCGACAAAAACGTGTGGGTACTTCAGTACAGAGAGGATAGTTTTCTTTCCCATTATGACTGCAGAACTCCCCTAGAGTTTTGCTGCGACACTTCCTGATGAGCTCCGGGCATTTTATCGACAAACAGTGAGTCTGCAGTCGTTGCCGACCAGTTCCATCCAATCATATGGCCAAAAAGAGATATGATACTGCTCCGGAGAGTATAGTGTGATTTGGGTAGCAACATTCAAGAACAGCACATTTTTCCACATCTGCTCCAGTATGTGATACGCTCAATCAAAGTTCCGTTCCGCAAAGTTCGTTGTACCAGTGTGGCGGGCATCGTCCTCGTGTGGACACCTACCGCAAGTCCGTGCTGACGGCAGGCGGACACAGACGAGCCTCGCGTGTCGGCACGTCTACACTGTCAGCAGAGGTCCGCCGCGAGCGCACACACACACGGCCGCCCGGAGGCGGACAGTCAGCCACCGCCGGACAGGTCTCGACCCGACACACTGCACGGGCACACCGGCCGCAACACGAGCCCAGCTTCCGTCCGTCACACGAGCCCCGCCGGACCGGTCTCGACCCGACACACTGCACGGGCACACCAGCCGCAACACGAGCCCAGCTTCCGTCCGTCACACGAGCCGCCAACAGCTGCGACCGAGCAGCGCGTCCGGAGCTGGGCGCCGACCCGGCCCGGCCGTGCAACACGGCACTCACGTCCCCCGCCCCGCAGAGTCGCTGCAGACGGCCAACACCCGACCGTGGTACGGAGACATCGCCGGCAATTACGTCACGTCATCACTGACGTCAGAGCACCAGCTGCCGAGGCGGGACGGCGCAGCCAGGAAACACTGCGAGTCAGTGGAGGAACGGGAGACGAGGCGACGCGCGGCGATTCGGCGAGGCGGAACACGGCGAGGTGAGCGGTACCTTGAGTTTGGGGTCCTGCTGCTGCTCCAGGTCGGCGCTCTCCAGCGCGTCCAGGTCGGCGTCGTGGAGGCTCGACTTGTCCGAGAGGCGGCGACGACGCTCTGTGGACGGCCGAGACGTTACTGACCGACACAGGGACGGCGGAGACGTTACTGACCGACACCGGGACAGTGGAGACGTTACTGACCGACACCGGGACAGCTGAGAAGTTACTGACCGACACCGGGACAGCCGAGACGTTACTGACCGACACCGGGACAGCGGAGACGTTACTAACCGACACCGGAACAGCGGAGACGTTACTGACCGACACCGGGACGGCGGAGACGTTACTGACCGACACCGGGACAGCGGAGACGTTACTGACCGACACCGGGACAGCGGAGACGTTACACCAACACCGGACAGCGGAGACGTTACTGACCGACACCGGGACGGTGGAGACGTTACTGACCGACACCGGGACGGTGGAGACGTTACTGACCGACATCGGGACAGCGAGACGTTACTGACCGACACCGGGACGGCGGAGACGTTACTGACCGACACCGGGACAGCGGAGACGTTACTGACCGACACCGGGACAGCGGAGACGTTACTGACCGACACCGGGACGGTGGAGACGTTACTGACCGACACCGGGACAGCGGAGACGTTACTGACCGACACCGGGACGGTGGATACGTTACTGACCGACATCGGAACAGCGCAGACGTTACTGACCGACACCGGGACAGCAGTAACGGTCGCCGAAACAAAGACGACATCGACCGAGTCAGAGACAACAGAGACGACATCGACTGAGACAGAGACAACAGTGACGGAAACAGAAACAATACCAACTGAGACAGAGACCACGGTGACCGAGAAATAACGGTAACCGAAACGGAAACGACACTGGCCGAGACAAAACCAACCCAGAGACAACGGTGACCGAGACAGGGACGACACCGACCGATACTGACAATATCAACCGAGACATAGACAACGGTAACCGAAACATAGACGCCGACCGAGAACAACAGTGACCTGGACGAGAGACAAGGTCACTGACGAGAGACACACACAACGACACCGACTGAGAGACAACAGTGACCTAGATAGGGACGACACTGACCGACAGACAACAGTGATCGAGACATGACCGGCACCGACCGACAGACAAGGAAGCAGATTGGACCAGATACCACACCGACTGAGACGTTCACCGGAGAACGGGAACGACGAGCAACAAACTGCTCCCCACAACAATGTCCAGTATGCGAAGGGCACTATCCGGCCACAAAGCACCCGAGAGGCCAGCATCTAGCCCACGAGCCACCAACTCGGCGTGCAGCAGCCCCACACACCCACCCGCGGTGACTGTCGCCGCGACAGGCCACGAGCTCCAGCACGGGTCCGGGGGCGACGTCCAACACCGCACACAAACGCCACGTCCTCTGGGTCGCCGCTCACCCGGGTCGGTGTACGGGTAGGGCGGGCCGGGGAAGTCGTCGCGCTCGATCTTGGCCGTCTCGTTGGCGGCCGGCTTCTTGGCGTCCGGGTACTGGCTGAGCCCGATGGGCTCCTCGTTGTTCATGTACGGCGAGCGCGGCCGCGGCGTCTCAGACTCCATCTGGTTGACCAGCGCCTGCATGCCGGACCGCGAGCCGGGCCGGGTGAACACCGTCCGGCGGCCCGACGAGCCCACGCCTGGCGGCCGCGGCGGCACGGTCACGACGCGTCGACCCGGCGGGACGTCGCGCACGGGTCACGGTGTTAATACGGCGTTACCATTGACGTTTTGCGTCATTTAGTGTTTTTCATTAGTCGAGTGTCTCTTTTATGACTGAACCATGTACTGACGTGAGTGCTGAAAAGCCATGAATATGGAGAACTCAATATACTACTACTACACTACTACTACTACTACCATGAGGGTCTATGAACTACAGAGAAGACTGGCGACCGACGGCGCTGCGACATCCATCAACTAGGCCGGGTCCTGACGGTCAATACAAAGATGTATGAACATGTTTCAAGTAACCCTAAGCATTCAAGTATGCGCTTAGGGTTAGACACATGTGAGGAGGGAGTGTAGACGGCACTAGGACTGCTGCCGGTCCCTGTCGCCAGAGGAGGCGATTGGCTAACGTCACCATAGTCGCCCCTATTTCTGTTGTAGCAAGGCTGTGATAATAAAAAGTTGGGCAACAAGAATGTGCGGCCTGCCGCCGCGTCTCGAAAACCTCATACACCGAACACCGTACTACTGAAGGGTCGCTTAAAAAGTATTTAGGCATGAAACACAGTTGTCGAAATAAAGTAGATATACCAGCTGTTAAAAAACCTGTACGTGGTATCTGGATCGGGACGGAGGACCCAGCAGTGTGCCAGGCTGAATGCGCCAGATCACACTGTCAACACCAGACAGTCGTATCATCTCCGCTGGCGGTATTCTTAGACGTCCGCCAACCGGAAAAATCGAATGCAAGGCACATGGCAGACACATGTTTCAATTATTGTTTTAAAGTAGTACCTATCTACGGAAGGAAACGCATGCTGGTTTTTGAGCGACGCGGAAACACCCCAGCTGGAGCCGACAAAGGAACAGCCAATCACACCGAGCTCGAACAACAGCCGACTGATAATCTGCCAGAAGGCCCGAGAACAATGAAGACACTCCTTTCTCCACGGAGAGTTAGCACCCCACGTGCGGTAACACGTGACATTCACACTGTCCACCCGTGAATGCCAGAGCCGGATGACGCGTGGAGGTCGGAACCATTCCAGCCGGCGGCAGGCCCCTTCGGCTATTTGGCTTCGTGCCGGGACTGTGACCATTAAAACGTCGACGAGTGGCACAACGTCGCAGCTATGGCGTGCCACATATAGGGGCTATTTGTCACCATGTCGGCGGGCGCCGCCTGAACGCCACCAGCGGGCTCCAGCGGGCTACAGCGGGCTACAGCGGGCTGCAGCGGGCTACAGCGGGCTCCAGCCGGACTGCAGCTGAACGGCCAGCCGTGACCGAACAACGCTCACGACAGGGGCGTGTCGAGGTGTCACACACCACCCGTCCACACTGGTGGTCAGTGGGAAAATGCCAACCAAAGCGCACTAAACCCACATGTACGCCAATGACGTGAAAAATGAATCTAACTATTTCTGTATCGATTGACCAGGTTTCTGGCGACAGATTCGCCATGCAAATATTATATTTTGCCACATAAATATTAGACAGACCCACACATATCGCTCTGCTCAACAATGCTATCGATATTTAGCTTGCTTCGCAGTTCGGCGGCCTGCTTTCGCCCATTAATTCGTCGTAAACGCAAGTTTGACGTCTGGTAAGAAGTCACTTCGACCCTGCTGTGCGGCTATGGAGGGAGCTCCATCTCCCACAGTCTGGGTGTCGGTTAGTGGGCCGCGTGCAGCGGCTATACAAGCTAAGGAGAGAGGGGAAGGGGACGTTCCATGGGGTTCTATGTTAAAACCGGAAACAACGGGAGCCCGGAAAATGTCAGAGGGGTCTCCTAAGGAGATAGAAGACTCCACTCGTTTGTGCCACAGTAACGTGTGCATACTGTGCAACTGTGAACTTGGTGAGTGGTGCAACCTGTCCCGAGCCCCAATCTGTTGAGTGGTGTGGCCTCTCCCGAGCCCCAGTCTATTGAGTGGTGTGGCCTCTCCCGAGCCCTGGACTGGTGAGTGGTGTGGCCTCTCCCGAGCCCCAGCCTAGCAAATGGTACAACCTGCTCCCGAGCCGCAGTCTGTTGCGTCGTGTGGCCTCTCCCGAGCCCCAGCCTGTTGAGTGGTACGGCCTCTCCCGAGCCCCAGCCTGTTGAGTGGTGTGGCCTCTCCCGAGCCCCAATATATTGAGTGGTGTGGCCTCTCCCGAGCCCTGGACTGGTGAGTGGTGTGGCCTCTCCCGAGCCCCAGCCTAGCAAATGGTACAACCTGCTCCCGAGCCCCAGTCTGTTGCGTGGTGTGGCCTCTCCCGAGCCCCAGCCTGTTGAGTGGTGTGGCCTCTCCCGAGCCCCAGCCTAGCAAATGGTACAACCTGCTCCCGAGCCCCAGTCTGTTGCGTGGTGTGGCCTCTCCCGAGCCCCAGCCTGTTGAGTGGTGTGGCCTCTCCCGAGCCCCAGCCTGTTGCGTGGTGTAGCCTCTCCCGATCCTCGTGCAGCACTTCAACAGCCTCAGCCTGGCAAATGGTGCAGCTTCTTCCCCGAGTCTCGAGTAGCATACAGCCAGCCAATGGACGACATGCCGCAACAATCTGCAGCACCATCTTGTACGGCATCAGCACACGACCATATTATGGCATACATATTTCAAGCTCAACGAATACTGAATCGCTATCTTAAAAACAGCTTGCAATCCGATTCAGATGGATTCCTTTGCGTGAAATCTGCAGTGAATCAGATTCAGAATTAAGTATTTCTGCCAAAATTTGTGGTGAATGGGAATAACTCGATTTAAAAAGAAGAAGATGCACGTTATAAATATATTGTTCTGGTAATGAACCGTGAATCCTGTGTGCCATTCACACGGCCCGGTACCAGACAATTGGGCATCTTGTAAACTTCATGGCTTACCCAGATAATTAGAACCAGGTATAATCCTTTTAAAGGTCATCCGCCAATCACGAAGTCACAAAACACACCAGCAAGGTTTCAAACTCCAAACGTTTCGTGTTCGTGTCTGTCGAATCAGAACTCACTTCTTGGTTATTATGAAATTCCGTTCCTTAAAAAATCGCCAAGTAGCCGCGAATATTTTTCTTATCCAAATTAGTAAGTAAATGTTTTGCCACTACCAAGCTCCGCTCATCATATCGCTCATTACCTGATTCACGTTACGCCATAGCTGTGCATCGACCGACCTGATCTGAACAGCAATTTTGACCGTGCCTCTCCAAACCGATCACCTCCACCGTGTCCGTCCCAGCGCGCCGGCTGTCGCGTCACGTGGCGCCCCGACCGCGCTGCGCCGCCGACCGGAGCGTGGCGGGCTCGAGCCCCGCCGCGGTCGGCACTCACTGGGCGGCGGCCGGTGGAAGTGCGGACTCTTGGGCGGCTTGTCGTACGGCTCGATGGGCCGGCGCAGGTAGCCCATGGTGGGCCCGTCGGCCAGGTAGCTCTGAGTGTAGATGCGCGTCACGTCGATCGGCGTCGTCATCTGACTGCGGTACTCGCGCAGCAGCAGGCCCGGACTGGCCGACCGGTAGCCAGAGTACTGTCGGCACATGGCGGAGGTCAAACACCGGCACGGACCGGCGGAAGAGGTCAGATGCTGGTGCCGGCACACAGCAGAGGTCAGGCCGGGACACGGCAGAGGTCAGGTGAGACCGACACACAACAGATGTCCGAGATCAGCACCGACATACGGTATGGCTCTCAGCGGTGAGGCAGGCACGCAGCAGCTGTCAGAGATCGGCACCGGCAGTCAGAGCGCTGTCGACACATACGCGGGATGCCAGATCACAGGGCAGGTAGTCAGGGTACTGCCGATATACGCGGGATGCCAGATCACAGGGCAGGTAGTCAGGGTACTGCCGACATACGCGGGATGCCAGATCACAGGGCAGGCAGTCAGGGTACTGCCGATATACGCGGGATGCCAGATCACAGGGCAGGTAGTCAGGGTACTGCCGACATACGCGGGATGCCAGATCATAGGACAGGTAGTCAGAACACCAACAGAGTACAACAAACGTCAAAATCGACACCCCCGGACCAGAACTCTGAGGGAGCTGACGCAGTAATAACATTATTGACGGAGAGGATACGGCGGTGAGCCGGGGGAAGGCGGTGTTGGAGAAGAGTGCAGGCATACGGAACGAAGACGTGGTAGGAACAAGAAGAAAGACGACAGATGAAGATGTCGGGGGAAGAAATGAGCAGAGAAATAAGACACGGGATGAAGAGGAGAAGGAAAGTGGAATAAACAGACCGAAAAATGGAACAGACGGAAAAATGGTGGAAGACATGAATGGCACGGTGGAGGCGGCGACGAGAAAAGGCAACGAACACGACACCCGACCGGCGCAACAGATCCACATCACAACCCGACACAACATCACCATCGGCCATCGCCAACAGCGTAACCTCCAACACACAAACCCTCACCACACAGCCCCGACACTGTGTCCGTGCGTACTCAGCACTCCGTGCACGTGCACGGCGGCCCGGCGGCCGGGCAGCAGTCCGGTCGGCTCGCCCGCCCGCGCCGCCAGCCTCGGCCGGCCGACACTCACCCGCGAAAAGCTACGGTACGGACTAGAGATGCCGCACGAGCCGCTAACGCTGGGCGTGCGCGAGCGAGAGCGGAAAGAGAACTGCAACACAGGAGGGTGCGAGCCAGCCGCGAGGAGCGGTCGTGTCGCCGCCGGAGTCCGCGCGCTCCGGCCACACAGCGTGCCGCATTCCCAACAAACAGCCGCACACGACGGGGCGCCGCGGCGACGGCGTTTTTCGCCGCGCTGCCGCCATTCACAGCGGGCGCGCCAACGCCAGGCCATCACGGGACACGGCTCTTGGCCAGCTAGTGTTAATTACGGGGTCAATCAGAGATGGTTAGTTTGTGCCGCGTAGTTACGGCGCTGACGGGCCGCATACAGCGCTGAGAGTTGCAAAATCGCAGGCTGCCAACACATCCGTGCTGATGGGGCGTTGACCTGCCACACATATCCGACAGCTGATTTTTATGTCACTGAATTGCGTTTGAAGTGGCACAACGCGACAAATATATCTGGGGAATCCATCCACCAAGAAGCTAATACTTATGTGGGGCGCCACGCGCTTATGTATATTAGGACAGCTGAATGCGTCACGTTGCCCATAATTTGATAAGAGCGAAATGGGTGGCAGCGATAGTAGTGGTACGGGTGGGGTACTGCGGCAAGGCATCAAACATCGCTGACTAAAACGGATGCATGTTAAAACAAAACATAGCACACCAATCAACTCGAAATAAAATATGAGCAGGCAAAAATGCAGCGAATATTACTTCTGGGTGCAAAGGTGCCATCAACCATGCCAGCATGCCAACAGGCCATATGCAGTTCCTACGTCTCACTGGCAGCTCGAGGAAATACCGTGAAGGTACCTGTCTTGTGAAGGTACCTGTACCACTGATAATGTCAGTGCCTCTCCAATGGCACCTCTGCCTCTTTCAGAAACGATCTGCACATCTCTACTAATACCCTGCGTCTCTGCCAATGCACATCTTTGCCAATGGTCTCTCTGCCAACATATGCATACATTCCGCCAGTGCGCATGCTTCGGCGACAACACCCCCGCCTGGCCGTCGGTGCCCCCGGCTCTCTGGCCGCCGGCCGGCGGTGTACCTGTGTCTCGCTGGCGGTGGTCGACAGCCGGTCCAGCTCGGCGCTGCGGTCGGCGCCGCTGTCGTCGGCGTCGGGCGCGCCGTTGATGACCAGCCCGTTCTCGGTGGGGCCCGGTCCGCAGCGGGGGTGCCAGATGGCGGCGCCCTGCAGGTACATCTCCTCGCCGTCGCCGAACGGGTCGCCACACTTGGTGCAACGCGCGCACGTCGGGTGGAAGTGGTGGTTGTCGCCGGCCTGCAGCACCTTGCCGCTGATGTAGCGCTGGCAGTAGGCGCACTTGACGCCGTACTCCGCCTGGTAGTGCTTCTCGCAGTACGGCTTCCCATCTCTGCCGACAGATGGCAGGTTAGCGACGACAGCAAGATAGTGTGCCAACTGTGATAAGGGCACACACTTCAGCGGACGACACGACATTTAATCAGCTAAGTGAGTCCACATTAGCAAATAAGCAGTCACGCACAAGCACACACCAGCACACACACATACACATACAACGTAGCATGGGCGATAATTTCCTTGTCTACAAAACGTTTCCCTGGGTGACAGGAATCCGGATATACAAGAAACGAGCAAAACACGACCACTCCTCATTCAACAAGCACTTCACGTACGCGAGATAAGTGATAACAGCCGGCTGCACTGGGCGGCCGCCAATTCCTGGCCGTGAGCTGGTATACCTGGCTACAGTGTGGACAGTGTCGTCTTCTCCCACGCGTCCACTGACGTCCATGTCGGGGCTGCCCATGGCGGGGTTCCCCGGCGACGCGGACTGGGAGAAGACCGCCCACCGGCCGGGCAACACAGACTGGGGGAATGCCAAAAGCCTAGCGAGCCGGAGCTGGGAGAAGACGGCCCACCGGGCAACACGGACTGGGATAAGACTATAGACCGGGCGGGACGGAACTGGGAGAAGACGGCCCAGCATCGCAGTGAGTCTGGTGGGGCTGACCGTGGTACCGGTGCGCGCGTACTGCGGCGCCATTCATCAGCCGACTGACGTGGTCGCCCGCGGCGGGAGGGTGACACGGGACCGACACGAGGCCAATACCGTCCGGTCACCGTCATCGTCACCGTCACCGTCAAAGCAAACGCCACATAAATTCTGCCCGGCCGTCACCCTCCTCCCACGCACCTGTCCTGGCGTCAGTGTAGGCGCAGGCCGTGTCATGCCCCCGCCCCCTCCTCCCACGGAGGCCGGCGGCATGCCGACGCACTACCATGATTCATACAAGGTCAACGCGGCGTGGCGGCTATTGCACTGGTTTGCCGCTCCTGTGGTAGAACATCGAGATGGACGCCGACGGAGAGAGAGAGATATACATGAACACAGAGGTACATGGACACAAGCAAACTGAAGTAGACGCCGAACACAAAAAAAGATGGGCACAGACAGGATGAGGAGATAAACATATCTCGCAGTGAATAAGTGACCAAAAGATGGCAATTTATATGATCAGGTGATTTTTAAACTGTTATTGAAAAATGTTACCATGACATCTTCCGATAAAGTAGATGTATTTTGCCATACATAAGGTAATATTTGTAAACCAATATTATCGCACGATGTGATTATCGCGATAAATGGATATACTCTGAGAGACAGAAAGAAGACAGAGACATGCACGTATATACTGCCTATAAACGGCAGGGCCAGGAAAAAAAATAGTAGGGCAGAAGCCCATATAAAAGACAGTAGCGAACCAACCAGAAAGCGCGGGTGCGTCAGTGGACATGACGGGGACCTCCAAGCTACCAGAGACAACAGCGGAGATGCCAACAGTCGTGGAGACAGATGTAGGCCGTAGGATAGAGGTGAAACAAGGCAGATGGAGATACATAGGCAAGAGCACAGCACCGCTATACGTCCCGTGACACATGTCCCGGCCTTTCTGACAAAGTAATTGATCAGGCTGCTACTGAATCAGATCGTGAACGATTCCAGTCCGTGCTTGTCTGGCACTGTCACCAGCTGGCTGATCACTGACAGACCAGCAGATGATCGCTTTGTCGAGTTCACAAAATGCCGAATAGTCATCACTTTGTATCCACCTCTAAGGACAGCCGTCGTGGGTTCATGCTGCTCGGGAACTGGGAGCATCAGCAAAAATAACAGAAACAAACCACAAAAGCAGCAAGCAAAGCAAACAGAAGTGACATGCTCTGCTTGTCGTCGCTCTACCGCCGCCACAATGACACGGCTCGTATGTTGACATCATCGAGCACGCCAGGACACAGGGTCACAAGTGCAAGTTTGCTTATCCTCACGTCTGGAAACTCACAGGCGGGCCAAAGCTGGAGGAGAAGAAGAGGCCGCGCCGCAGCACGAGCGGCGAAGGCGAGCCGCAGCTAGTCATAAATAATAGATTGCGCCGATCGGACACCGCGCGACGACCCAACGCCGATCCAAACGGTCCCGAGAACCGGGCGCGGCCAGAATCCGCCGCCCGGAGACAGGCCGAGCCCGGCAGTTGGACAGACCAGATACCGGTCGATACAGACCATACACTGGCAGGTACAGACGATACACTGGCCGGTACAATCCGACACTGGCCGATACAGTCTGACACTGACCGGTACAGTCTGATACCGACTGGGATGCCGACAGCTGCACTACCGGCGCATTGGTCCGACACCGACCGACTCTCAGACCAGCTGTACCATAGGACAGACCATCGACCATCGACCACCGACAAACCATCGACAATGTCCACCACTGCGCCGGACAATGGTCCGACTCTCAGAACAGCTGTGCCACAGGACAGTGACGGGTACGGCAGACCATCAGCAATGTCCACCACCAACTCGGACAGTGGTCCGACACCGACCGACACTCAGACCAGCTGTACCACAGGACAGTGACGGGTACGGCAGACCGTCGACAATGTCCACCAGTGGCCCGGACAGTGGCCCGACACCGACCGACACTCAGACCAGCTGTACCATAGGACAATGGGGTGTACGACAAACCATCGACAATGTCCACCACTGCGCCGGACAATGGTCCGACTCTCAGAACAGCTGTACCATACGACAGTGGCGGGTACGGCAGACCATCGAGAATGTCCACCAACGGCCCGTACAGCTGACACAGCGCCACAGCCGCTGCAGCCACACGCGACGCGCCACACAGCTAACCGAACGGCTGTCCACAGCGCCAAATGGACCGATGGATGAGCATCAGTCTTGCGGTCTGTTCCGACTGGCGCGACGGTTTTTCATCTGCGCGCTGAGCTCAACCCGCCCACGCACCCTCTCCCTCTCCAGCACGATGCAAATGGTGACTCGATATAACGGACGGGAAAAGCACGATTCATCTGTGTCCAACTTGCAACGCCAACGAGGGGGCAGCACTGGAGCGTAAACAAAACAAAGCCAACTACGGTAAGCCCACTTATATACCCACAGCCCCGGCTCCCATCAAAACTTCGCAGAAGAGCGGTGCACAGTGTACGCTGAAGCCGCTTCACGGCCGAGCGTCTGGAGACCGACCCAAAGACTGCAGCCCAGTGATGTCAGCTTACTTGTGCACAAATGGGACGGAGCTTTTTTATCAAGCTTGATAGCGAGAACTCCTCTGAGGCCTGCCAAACACGTACATTCTGTTCAGTCATCACTAAATCTGGCATACCCAAGCAACCAACAGTTGACGTAAGCATAATGCCCCGGGGATGACTGGCAACCGGATCGCAGGCTTCTCGTCCAGCAGGCGCCGCGACTTTCGATTGAATCATCAGGAAGGAGCGGCCTCCAAGGTCCGTGAGTCACCACTTCGGTCGGCGCAATAATATTTTGTTTTGGACACCCACATCGGTGTTGTTACTGCCACCACACCACACCACACCACACCACACCACACCACACCACACCACACCACACCACACCACACCACACCACACTACACTACACCACACACCACACCACACCACACCACACACCACACCACACCACACACCACACACCACACCACACCACACCACACCACACCACACCACACCACACCACACCACCGGTCCGCCCCGGGCCGTCGGTCGGTGGTGTCACTGCCACGACACCACACCACACCACTGGCCCGCCCAGATCTCAAGTGGGGCCGACAGCTGAAGTTTACACAGCACCGCTGGCCTCGTGATCCGTTTTCCAGCCGGGCTACAGACGTCTACACAATCGCGCCACGCGGCATTCCACACGTAGCTGGTGATCACTCACGAAGCCAGAGGTCCAAGGAAGTCCATATTTCCAAGACGTATTTTAAGATTTAATTTGGAAAACATTGATTGACATTTGACATTTGCAGGGTACCAAACAGAGGTCCCCCCTACTCACGCCGGATATCCAGCCTTGATTTTGCCCTCTAAAACCCTAATAACTAACAGCCTTGATTTGTTTATTGGGTGGTTCACGACGCACTTTCTGCACATTCACGGCTAATGACGCCGCCCACACTGTTTCGCCGGTGGGCCGCGGGATTGGGGAATGTCCTGAGCGGCGCTAGTGTCGAACCCGGGACCTTTGGCACCCATAGCCCGACACCTTAACCACTCGGCCATCCCCGCCCCAACAGCCTTGATTTCATCAGCAGCGTACTGTGGTGGACGCAGCTCGGACACGGAGGGGTGGGGGGAGGGGTGTTCTGGGAACCGCAGCCGGACGGGTTAATAACTGAGAAGCCCTGACATGTACCAGCGTCAGGTGGTCGGCCCCTCGTCGGACGGTCCGGCTATCGACCGGCGCCAACTTCCTGACACAATCTATCACGGTTCAGATCATGACAGGCTGGTACGCTTTAAGGAAGTAGGGTACTATCATCCATTCAGACTTCCCTCATTGCGGCAGAATTTCTGCGCCATGAGCGACAGGAGAAAGCATTCGCCAAAGCAATCGAAGAGAAAGCTTCGTCGCAACGACAGAGGTCAGGCTGTATCGCCGACTGACTAGAACACACTACGTTTGTGGGACGGGATCTCCCACCAGTGGTAACCACATGGGCCAGTCTCTCTGACACGTGACGTCATCCCGGGACCAGTCTCCCCGGCCGGTGGCGTCATCTCTGGACCATTTTCTCTGGCCCAATGGTGTCATATCTGTACCAGTTACCCTGACCAGGGTGTCATCCCTGAAGCGGTCTCCCTGACACGTGACGTCACCCATGGCCACCCTTGGATGACCTGGTGGTGTCACCCTTGAACCGGTCTGCCTGACACGTGGTGTCATCCCTGTATCAGCTGCCCTGTCCCGGGTGCCATCCCTGAGCCGGTCTCCCTGACCTGCTGTGTGCCCCTGCCTGTCCGAACGGCCACGCGACGCCACAGTCAGCCGGTCGCCAGCTGGACGGCGGTCGACTATTGAACCAGCACGCCCGACCGGCCGTCGAGTACGCCAGACCGCCCCGGCGCCGGCCGCCGCCTCGCATCCGGGACGGCCATCCGGACACGAGAGACGGACACGCGGACACGAGACGCACACGCGGACACGAGAGACGCACACTCGGACACGAGAGACGCACACTCGGACACGAGACGCACACTCGGACACGAGACGCACACTCGGACACGAGAGACGGACACGCGGACACCGGAGACGCACACTCGGACACGAAAGACGCACACGCGGACACGTCTTCACCCGATCCGCCGCGCCGGAGCGCCCAGCATCAGTCAACTCTGCGCAGACCGCCTGCTCT
Source organism: Imbricaverruca yamaguchii (assembly GCA_034440575.1). Classification (NCBI taxonomy): domain Eukaryota; kingdom Metazoa; phylum Arthropoda; class Thecostraca; family Neoverrucidae; genus Imbricaverruca; species Imbricaverruca yamaguchii. Next base: position 886,565 of record JAOTOL010001422.1, on the reverse strand, counting down.
GCGCAGACTAGACTACTAGTCCCCCTCACTCAACACGGCAGGGTCGCTCGCCGGCCGATGCTGGGCCGCCGCCGCGCACCCGGCCCGCTTCCAAGGCACGGGCCAGATTGCACACACGGCGGGCGCGCAAGTGCGCGCGTGATGTTATGCACACGCGTCACGAGCTGTTGGCCGTCGGCAGCCGAGGCTGCGCCCGCGCCGCTCTCCGTCGGCGTGAGCCCCGACCGCAGCGCGCCGGCCGTGTAACGGCTCGCGGCACGAACGTGGCGAATCCTGCACGAACTCTCAGAACTCGTAATAACCTGGAGCCGACGTTACTCGTCTGATCATGCTGGCCGGGCCACTGTGTTTGCTGCCAGCAAAACACGAAGGAGAGAACGTACCACCAACCACGCGAAGACGCTTTTGGATTTGTCCAGAACACTGGCCACGCGGTGCAATATATCAGTCACGGAAAACGTTTACTGGTGGTTATACACGAAGCTTCGAACACACCCGTACGGTCCAATAGCGGATCTAGAAAGCTGGCTTTTGACCGATTGGGGACAAATTCTACTTTTTATCCGATTTAGATTTGAACAGCAAGCATTCGGTGGGTCTCCTTATTACAACATGTTTGGCGGAAAATAAAATGTCGTTCCAGTGCAAAAGTTCGGAAACAATCAGCCTTTTGGGGAGATAGACCCCGTGGACACCCTTGATCCGCCAGTGTCTACCAAGCACACTTTGCGAGTGTTCCACCCGCCCCCTCATACCCCACCAGTTGAGCCAAATAATCAGCGTCAGTCGCATCACGATGGGAGCCGTCTATCGCGGTTCCACCTGTCGCCGGGCTTAGCCGTCCCGACAGCGGCCAGCGTTGCGTTGAGGCAGATAAGCGGACCACTTGTCGCGGCCGCCGAGGATGTGACGTGGCGCCGCCACATCACATATACATGCTATCGACCGGCGAGAGTCGGCACCGACGGCCACGGCCGCCGGAGGTCAGCCGTGATGCGCGACACGCGAGCTGGACACCGCAGGAGGAGACGTGCTGACGGCAGGCCGGCCGACGCTGGTGGGACTCAGTCGACATACTCCGGACCCCGGCGGGTGTTCAGTGGGGACAGACTGCGGACCCCGGCGGGTGTTCAGTGGGGACATACTGCGGACCCCGGCGGGTGTTCAGTGTGGACAGACTGCGGACCCTGGCGGGTGTTCAGAGTGGACAGACTGCGGACCCTGGCGGGTGTTCAGTGGGGCCAGACACCGGGCTCGGGCGATCTTCAGTGATTAACGACTCCGGGCCTGGGTGGAAGCTCAGTTGCGATGACTCAAGAACGAGGTCTCGAGCTCATCGATAGGCGACTAAATAAGCTTCTCACTGCGCCTCCAAGTACATAACCAGACTGTCCCGGTACATACTCACCACGTAGCCGTCCTATTACGAGATCCACCACTCACCGTGTACTCCGCTGTACCGGTACCGGCGGCGGCGCTCACCTGGCCATGTACTCGCGCTGTACCGGTACCGGCCGGCGGCGCTCACCTGGTCATGTACTCTCCGTGCAGCAGCGCGTTGCAGGTGGTACACTTGAAACACCAGATGTGCCACGGCTTGTCAAGTGCGATCAGCGCCTGCGACTCGGTGAGCGGCTGCCGGCAGCCGGAGCACTCTGTCGGGCGGCGGCGGCGGCGGCCGCGTGTCAGTGGTGGCGGGCGGCCGAACACGGCACCTCCATACAGCCAGACAATGCACCTAGTACGCCGGCACAACACCGCCGACATACCGCCACACAGCACCGCCCGCATATAGCAAACACAATATACAGCCACACAGCACCCCTGTATACAGCGAACACGATATACAGCCGCACGGTACCGCCTCCATACAGCGAACACAATATACAGCCACACAGCACCGCCCGCATACAGCGAACACAATATACAGCTACACAGCACCCCTGCATACAGCGAACACAATATACCGCCACACAGCACCCCTGCATACAGCGAACACAATATACAGCCGCACGGTACCGCCTGCATACAGCGAACACAATATACAGCCACACAGCACCCCTGCATACAGCGAACACAATATACCGCCACACAGCACCCCTGCATACAGCGAACACGATATACAGCCGCACGGTACCGCCTGCATACAGCGAACACGATATACAGCCGCACGGTACCGCCTGCATACAGCGAACACAATATACAGCCACACGGTGCCGCCTGCATACAGCGAACACGATATACAGCCGCACGGTACCGCTCGCATACAGCGAACACAATATACAGCCACACGGTACCGCTCGCATACAGCGAACACAACGTGCTGTCACACTGCACCGCCGACACACAGCCAAACAGCACACACGGACCCCCGCATACCGCCAAACAACACACACAGAACCCCAGCACAATGCCGCCCGCATACAGCCAAACAACACTGCCGCACTGTACACCGTCACGCCTACACGGTACCGTCACATAACACTGCCACACCGTGTCGTCATACCACACACGGCCACCAGTGTTCCCACACAACACCACACACGCGCAGGCAAACACACGTACCGACAACCACCCACATCACCGCCAACCGTCATCCACAGCACCGGCAACCTGCCTCCACTTCAGCATCAATTAATCACGTTGCTAAGCATAGGGCCTGGCAAGAGTCGGGTCCCGTGTTGGAACGGCAGCGCCACGTCACGGCTGCGTCTTTAGCCCGCAATCGTCTAAAGTATCCAGATGAAGCGCTCCTGCGAAGCGCGCCACCACCTACGCCGACGTGCAGCCGATGGTTACGGCGTGATTCACCTGGTCGGAGAGGAATGCCGGCGACGGCGTGCCGCCGCACCCACTCCGCCGACCCCGTCCCCAGGCGGAGCAGAGGAAGATGACGGCGCGAGTCGCCTGGCCGGAGAGGAATACCCGGTGACGGCGTGACACCGCACCCACTCCGCCGACCCCGTCCCCAGGCGGAGCAGTGGATGATGACGGCGCGAGTCGCCTGCTCGGAGAGGAATACCCGGCGACGGCGTGCCACCATTAAACAAAACTTAGCCATTGAACCAAACTAATACTTAAACTAAACTAAACTAAACGAGGAGACGAGTAGTCTAGGAGCAAGTTACCCGCCTCAAAATCGAGAGATTGTGGGTTAGAGCCTCACCTGTCGCTACTCTTCGCCCGCAACCAACCGGCACGAGAGATTGGCGACGCTGCATGACGCAACGGTCGAGGTGTCGTAAAAACCGATAACCAACCAAACTAAACTAAACCAAACGAACCATTAAACCAAAAACCACGACTAACATAACATCAATGTATTCCAAGATCATGCATGGTGGCATTATGGATCAGAGTTCGCTGCGTGAACCTCGGCCCTACCCGACGACCCGGGCAGTTCAGCTGAGCGGCAGAACGCTACGTGCTACGTTTGAGTGCTACGTCCCACCGAGGCGCCGACACGTCGCGGCCGCGCGACGCGACGCCGGCCTTATCGGGCCAGCCACTGACTGATCCTCCCAGCTGGGGGCTAGGCAAACGGGTGGGCCGACTCGAGCTCTGTCTTGTCGGGACGGGGCAGACCAATGTGGGCCGACTCGAGTTCTGTCCTGCCAGGACGGGGCAGACCAGAGCGGACCGACTCGAGCTCTGTCCTGCCGGGACGGGGCAGACCAGAGCGGGTCGACTCGAGCTCTGTCCTGCCGAGACGGGGCAGACCAATGTGGGCCGACTCGAGCTTCGTCCTGCCGGGACGAGGCAGACCAGAGCGGGTCGACTCGAGCTCTGTCCTGCCGGGACGGGGCAGACCAGAGCGGGTCGACTCGAGCTCTGTCCCGCCGGGACGGGGCAGACCAATGTGGGCCGACTCGAGCTTTCTCCTGCCGGAACGGGGCAGACCAATGCGGGCCGGCGCCGGAACCACCTGAGCTATCAGCACATTATCAGCGTGCATATCTCGTGGCACCACGGGGTGGTTGCCAACGAGAACGGTGCCACCCCGCACCAGTAAGGATTCGGGGAAGGCAATTCGGAGTGGCAGAGCTAAGTTTTTAGCCGAATTCTTCAGAGCACGTTTGCAATTTGGTGACGTGGTACTTGATTCAGTTCATGACATGTCAGACGATCGACGTTTGCACGTATCTACTTCCAGCTTTCTAAGGAAAGGCAGATTAAACAGCAGTACAGCTAAGTCAGCTTCTGCTCCACGAGCAAACATGCAAGCATATATAGTGTTGGAACGCCTAAGTCTAGCGAGGAGACGTTAACTTGGAGAAATTGCATGCACAGCGTACATTACACATTGCACGATGTATTTACGCAAGCGTCAGGACGGCGACCAGGGTGGAATGTGTGATAATGCTGTGGTGAAACAGGCACAAGCTGAGACTGCTTGAGCGTCAGGGACCAGGACCAACTGACAGCCGCTGACGGTCCGTGGTCCCGGGCTGAGGTGGTCCGGGGACCACGACCGACCGACAGCCGCTGGCGGACCGTGGTCCCGGGCTGAGGCTGCCCGGGGACCACGACCGACCGACAGCCGCTGACGGGCCGCCGCCGCCGCCAGACATGACGTCACAGATGACTCAGAGGTGGCGCGGCGCCAGACGCGGCCGCACAGAAAAACAGCGCCAGCCGCGGCCGGCCTCATGGAGCCGGGGTCGGCACACGTGCGGCCGCGCACCCTGCCGCGGCCGACAGCAGCCGGGGCCCGGCCGACAGGTCAGCCGTTCTCCGAGCCGGACTGGCGCCATGTTCGGCCGGCTGGTTCCCGCCGAGTTTAGTCGACCCGTCACAATGGGATACTGCCGGCTGTAAGGCGGCAGGAGGGCATGCAAGACCGGTTCTCATGCGTTCACCGTTCTAGTCTCTTCCTCTCCAGCACCTTTGCCCACCTTACTCTTGGCCGTTTTCCTGTTCCTCCTCTACGTGTTACTACCGCGAGCACTTCCAGCGACTGCTTCCACCTCGACCCGGCCATGCTCCACACCGGCTTGCCACGCCATCCGGCCGTCACACACGCACGTGCTGGCGGCGGCGGCGGCGGCGGCGCATCAGTGCCGCCGGTGGCCGACCACAATGCGCACCGGTCGACACGCCCCGGCGCGCGCGTGCAGCGCCGGAGCAGCGGCGCGCCGGCACGAGAGCACGGCGCGCATCGTCACGCCGCGCGACGGCACCGGCTCGTCACGGACACGCACGCCGAGGCTCAGTGTTCCGGTGGGGACGGCAGCGGTCGGTGTGTGGACGGGGCGCTGCTGTCCTCACACCGTTGACCCGCGTCACGGCCGGCAGACAACAGACAACAGACACTCGCCATGTCGGGGATGACAGTAGTAACCCTCGTCATGTCTCAGGATGGCAGCAGCAACCCTCGTCATGTCGGGGATGGCAGCAGCAACCCTCACCATGTCGGGGGATGGCAGCAGCAACCCTCGCCATGTCGGGGATGGCAGCAGCAACCCTCACCATGTCGAGGATGGCAGCAGCAACCCTCGCCATGTCGGGGATGGCAGCAGCAAACCTCACCATGTCGAGGATGGCAGCAGCAACCCTCGCCATGTCGAGGATGGCAGCAGCAGCCCTCACCATGTCGAGGATGGCAGCAGCAACCCTCGTCATGTCGAGGATGGCAGCAGCAACCCTCGTCATGTCGAGGATGGCAGCAGCAACCCTCGCCATGTCGGGGATGGCAGCAGCAAACCTCGCCATGTCGGGGATGGCAGCAGCAACCCTCGCCATGCCGGGGGATGGCAGCAGCAGCCATCGCCATGTCAGGGGATGGCAGCAGCAAACCTCGCCATGTCGGGGATGGCAACAGCAAACCTCGCCATGTCGGGGATGGCAGCAGCCACCCTCACCATGTCGGGGATGGCAGCAGCAAACCTCGCCATGTCGGGGATGGCAGCAGCCACCCTCGCCATGTCGGGGATGGCAGCAGCAAACCTCGCCATGTCGGGGATGGCAGCAGCCACCCTCACCATGTCGGGGATGGCAGCAGCCACGGTCGCCACGCTAGTTCCGTGCCAACGCCGGAACCATGTTGAACAACGACAGATGCTTCACATGAAGGTGACCAGTGTCAGAGATACCGGAACAATGTCGAACAGCCGACAGCCATTTCACGCCACGACGACCGGTACAACTCCACGGCTGAGCGCATGCCTGATGGACCAAAGAATAACTCTGGGCTCTTTTACGACGCATTCAACCGCTAGGTCATATGGCGTCGCCAACCTGTCACGCTGATTGGACGAGGGCAGACTCGGTAACCCCGCCGTTTTTTATATATAATTTAATCCGAGTTGTTGCTGGGGTGGCTTGAGGAACCGGGGTTCTATTGCTAAGCAGAGCTTGTTGCGTGAACCCTGGCCCCACCACCCGATCCATGAACTCCAGTTCAACGGCAGCATTTAGACCGAAAGTTTAACGTGCCGCCAATGCACCGACACGGCCGCCCGGTAGCTCGTCCCCGGCCTCATCGTGCCAGCTGCCAACTGACACTCCCGACCGGGGGCTAAATCCGAGCGCGCGAAGCGACTCGAACCCTGTGTTGCCAGTACAGAGGAAACCAGTACAGGTCAGCGCTCTAACCAACTGAGCTACCGGGGCGGCATTGAGCTACCGGTTGCGGAATTCAAACCGACAATCCTGCGATCGCAAGTCCAACACACGGCCATCACGGCAACCCGCATGACGGGCCGACAACACTGGAACACTGCAGAGACAGCAGGTGGCGCGGACGATTCCGCAGGGAGCAGCAGCGTGCCGAGTGATGGAAACACACGTCCGCCGACGAAGAGCCGCCTATCTATAAACCAGCTACGAACAAAAACAGGCGAGGCAAGGGTGAAAACAGTCAGCCATGATGGCATCTCTGCACACACACACACACACACGAAACTCAGCAGCACCGGCAATTCCTGCGCCACAGAGCGAGGGAGTCCGACGCAGTGCCACCTCCCAGTGACGCCATGACGTCCGTGGCCGACCACCTCGGCGGGGATCCACCAGACGGCTATCGATCTCCGAGGCGGCGGGACGCCGGAGCACCGCGGCACGGTCACTACACAGGTGTCAGTCCAACACGTAGGTGTCAGTCCAACATGCAGGTGCCAGTCCAACATGCAGGTGCCAGTCCACCACTCAGGTGCCGACACTCTGGTGCCAGACCAACACTCTGGTGCCGACACTCTGGTGCCGACATTCTGGTGCCAGACCAACACTCAGGTCCCAGACCCACACTCTGGTGCCAGTCAAACACTCAGGTGCCAGACCAACACCCCAATGCTCAGCCGACACTCTTGACGCAGCGCCACCGGTAACCGCCGGCAAGTTGTCTTTCTCCGGCGGGCCGCGACGCTGACCACCCTCCAGCTAGGCTACTGTGAGGCGCTGCTGCCTATCAGGATTTAGACCGACATTGCGAACTCAGCTGGCAAAAACCCAGACACACGAATGACGCGGGCGTCGAAGCAGCGGCACTTTGCACAATTTGCAGAGACTGTGCATACCTGCGGCGCGCAGTGATCTCTGAGAGCCGGCTTCGCGGCTGGGAACGGCCCGGGCCCGCTCAGTTTCTCCGAGCCGCCCGACCGGATTGTGCCGGACCGCCCGAGATCGTCCGAGTCGGCGCGTCGGATTAACTGTCAGATATGTCGCCGACCACCAGACTGTTCGGTGAAGTGACCAGATGTCTCCGACCACCCGACTGTTCAGTGAAGTGACCTGATGTCGCCGACCACCCCAACTGCTTCGCGAAGCGACCGGACGTCGCAGACCACCCAACTGTTCAGTGAAGTGACCAGATGTCGCCGACCACTAGACTGTTCATTGAAGTAATAAGATGTTGCCCACCACCCGAAATGCTTCGCGAAGCGACCATACGTCGCAGACCACCCGACTGTTCAGTGAAGCGGCCGTATGTCGCCGACCACCCCGACCGCTTGCCGAAGAGAACTACCGAGCCCGCTGGAGCCCAGTCACTCTGCGCCCACCATCCGTCATCATAACGCCACACATCCCACAGCGGTGTCAGGGCTCGGCCAACAGCCCATAAACACCAGCACGTGCCTGCCACGCCGGCGACGCCCAGTCAGCACCGCTACACGGCCGGTTCGCGTGCTGCTTCAGCCGAATGCCGCAGGGCGCCACTTTGGGGACAGCTACGACCGCCGAATGCTGATAGATGCGTCGGCACGGGCCACTTACGACTATTTGGACCGGCCCTGGGCGCCACAGGCGGATCCAGGCTACACAGCGTCAGACGTCCAGCAACAGTCGCCGAGCTGGAACTGGCCCGCCCCACGGTCACGGCCGCCGACGGAACAGGCCACCCGCGCCGGCCGCTGTCATTCCGATAATTCGAGAGTTCAGTTTAACCCATCTCGTCTCGGAGCGGGGTCTTCAACCGCTCCCTCAGGTTTTTCGCGGATAGTGGACGAACAGCGCGCGGCAGCGCGTCCAAATTTGGCATACCTTTTCCCACATCAATTTGGCATGCTGTTTCAAAATTTTTGAGTCAGGTTATCTAGGGTCAACGAGTTAGTCAAGGTCAAGTGAGGTCACCTCCAAAAAGTTAAGCCAGTCGTCACGCTTTAACGGATAGATATTTTAATGAAACTTTCAGCGTTTATTTACCTTTAGGGAAGCAAACAAAACGTACGAGTGGACTTCCCGTTTTTGTTTAGTTTTCGGCTACATATAACTTTTGCATATTTGCCAATTGGAGTTCAAATAGAAGATTCTGGCTAAAGTAAGCACCTTTTATTAGTGCAAGGTGACTTCCAACAACGTGTCTCGGTCTGCTCTACCCATTGAAAAAGGAAAATTAAAGAAAACTTGAAAACCCCAAATTTTACAATTTCCCCCCCAAAATTATTTTTGGGGGCCAACAAAATGTATGGCACTGGTCGATTTCACTGTCCTTTTCTCATTACAAATACATTTTTTCATATATCCCCCAAAATGAGCTCCCAGAGCCAGAAACATAATATAAGTCGGAAAAGTCGTGAAAATCTAGCCCTCTGGTGACGTCACTTTTTGGGAACTTGTTTTGGGGGTGGACCCGGACCCTCCTCGTCGAGCGCTTTCCGATGACACCTGGTTCGTTTTCGTGCGATGCTTAGATTGGATTCTAGAGGGAAGGTTACTAACCGCCCCCCCCCCCCCTCCCGAGACGGGGTGTGAGGATCTGACCGGAAAGACCGGGTTAACACGCGCCCTGGAGGGCCTCTGAAAATGACGCGCACTGGAGGGGGCAGATTCCGCCCCCTAAGATATCGGCTCCAGTTAAGGCTATAGCAACGAAATTCGCAGGGTGGATGGGCACGATAGTTAACTCTTTTGCGTGCAAATTTCGCGACATTAAGTCAATATCTGCAAGGTCAAATGAGGTCACAATGACAAAATTTTGTGGTTTTGCATGGCTTGGCTTCTCATTGTTATGGATCGCTGTGATTGTGTTTAAATGCTCAAAAATTGGCATTAATGATGTTTCGGACATTAGTTAGTTATTGGGGTTTAGGGGCGCATCGACTGCAGAGGTCATGCAGCGCCCATATGTTTCGGACATTACTAAAGATGCAATACAGATGCCAGATCCGCCATTCGACCTCAGTTCACCTATATAGGAACACTTTATCAGGTCATTGCCTGCTCTAGTTACCGTAACCGGGCTGCCCACCCGACTGCTCCGTTGGGCGGCTCGACACAATCGGTTTCGCAAAGAAAGGATTGAAATACATGAATAAAGCATAAAAACGCTTCGGCACACAATGACAAACAGCAGATTTCCGGATGTGTAGGGAGTAACATGCAAAGTGACATCAATCGCATGACAGTCATTTACATTCCAGTTGACCAAGTTTGGTTCCATTAGCCTGTCATGATGACCTCGGCGATCTAACATGACTTTTAAATTATATAGCATAAAAATATGCGTCAAACGAGTCGCTAGTGTTGTCAAGAACACTTCCCTTTTGCCAACACACGGGAACAGTGTCCTAAAATTACTTTACCATTAACTGTGTGGATGAAGAGAAGTTGGTTGGGAATAGTGAAAGATTGGAAGAAAATGAAGGATCCCCACTTAAGGATTAAACAATCGGAATGCCTTTCACTTCAGTCACATGCATTTTACACTTTTAGCAGTTGTGTGTGTAATGACTCCCCACACATGTAGCAAAATGGTAAAAGCCTAAGACAAGGATGAAAGAGCACAAATCCATTAAATGTGAATTTCCAGGCCACATGGTCAATTATTTTATACTGCACGGGAAGAGCATCAGCGCCGATTTTTGTGGTCTGGTGCTGCGATGTTTAAAACTTTAACGGCCCCTAACTTGAAAACTTTTCGGCAGATCTTCGTTTTTCTTCCTTTAAACAATGCGCCGGTCATTTCTAAGCAGGTACGGAAAACATGGCGTATATCGTCCGATACAATATGGAGTTATGTACGAAAAATCGGAGGGGTGGGTGGATTTCGCCCTCCACCCTTCCAGGGCGTGTGTTAACACGCGCCCTGGAGGGCCTCTGAAAATAACGCGCCCTGGAGGGGGGCGGATTCCACCCCCCCCCCTAAGATCTGAGCTCCTATGAAGGCTAGAGCAACGAAATTCACAGGGTGGATGGGCACGATAGTGAACTCTATTGTGTACAATGTTCATGACCTTAGGTCGATATCTTCCAGGTCAAATGAGGTCAAAATAGCAAAATTTTCTGGTTTTGCGTGGCTTGGCTTGTCATTGTTATGGATCGCTGTGGTTGTGTTTAAATGCTAAAAAATTGGCATTAATGATGTTTCGGACATTACTAATGATGCAATACAGATGTCAGATCCGCCATTTGACCTCAGGTCACCTATATAGGAGCACTTTATTAGGTCATTACCTGCTCCAGTTACCGGAACCGGGCTCCCATCCCGACTGCTCCGTTGGGCTGCTCGGCACAATCGGCTTCGCAAATAAAGGAGTGAAATACATGAATAAAGTATGGAAATACTTAGGCACGCAATGACAAACAGTAGATTTAGGGATGTATAGGGAGTAACATGTAAAGTGACATCAATCGCATGACACATTCCATTTAGGACACATTCCAGTTGACCAAGTTTGGCTCCATTAGCCTGTCATGAACTTGACCTGACTTGACCTCGGCAACCTAACATGACTTTTAAATTATATAGCATAACAATATGCATCAAACAAGTCGCTAGTGTTGTCAAGAACACTTCCCTATTGCCAATATACGGGAAGCGCATCAGCGCCGATTTTTGTGGTCTGGCGCTGCGAATTGTTTTTACTTTAACGGCCCCTAACTTGAAAATGTATCGGCCGATTTCCACTTTTCTTGCTTTAAACAATGCGCCGGTCATTTCTAAGCACGTACGCGATATATTTGGCGTATATCGGCCGGAACAATATGGAGTTATGTACGAAAAATCGGAAGGATTGGCGGATTTCGCCGTACCCCCTCTAGGGCGTGTGTTAACCTGTTATGAACTTGACCTGACTTGACCTCGGTGACTTGACATGACTCTGGAACAATGTAGCATGACAATGTACATCAAACAAGTCGCTAGTTTTGCCAAGAACACTTCCTTTTTGCTAATATACCGGAAGCGCATCAGCGACGATATTTGTGATCTGGCGCTTTAATTTTTTTTTGACTTTAGCGACCCTTAACTCGAAAAATTTTCGGTCGATTTCAATTTTTCTTACTTCAAACAACGTGCCGGTCATTTATTGGCAGGTAGACAAACAATGGCGCATATCGGCCGGTAAAATCTGGAGTTATCTACGAAAAACCGGAGGGGTGGGCGGATTTCGCCCCCCCCTCCAGGGCGCGTGTTAACCTGTCATGAACTTGACCTGACTTGACCTCGGTGATCTAACATGACTTTGAAACAATGTAGCATAACAATATACATTAAACAAGTCGCTAGTGTTGCCAAGAACGCTTCCTTTTTGCCAATATACGGGAAGCGCATCATCGCCAATATTTGTGGTCTGCCGCTGATAATTGTTTTTGACTTTACCGACCGGTAACTGGAAAAACGTTCGGTAGATTTCCATTTTTCTTACTTCAAACAACGCGCTGGTCATTGTTAAGCAGGTACACAAACAATGGCGTATATTCGCCGGTAAAATCTGGAGTTATCTACGAAAAATAGGAGGGGTGGGAGGATTTCGCCCCCCTCCTTCAGGGCGCGTGTGAAAGGCGCATTGACTGCGTCGGTCATGCAGCTCCGGGAATTCGCGAACGGCACTGACAACGCTCTCGACAGGCGCGTGACATAGGCCGAGATGTAGCGACGGCGGAGACGGCGACAAACTGAGAAACTGAGACTGCCGACCGAGGACCATTGATTGATTATTTGGGTTTAAGGGCGCGCCGACTACTAGGTCATTTAGCGCCCATTAGACCGACCGATGACCAGCACAGGCGTGTCTCTCTCCGGCAGTTGCAGGCGTCGCCAGAGCTGTAATGCGCTGCGGCGGACACTGAAGTTCGCGAGCCGGTGAGAATTGATGTGCACGGACACACCGAGAAAATCGCCTTGCACCAACAGAACTGTCAAACAAATAGAGATAGAGCGGCGCGCGTCTGCAGCCGCCGTTGTTGCCAGGTCTACCAACAGTCGAGTCGACGCTACAACTCGACGACTACCATTGCACCGCCAGTGTCCACCAACGCATTGTACGGGACCACCAATGCACCACATCATACATGCTGATCGCTATCACATGACATAAAGCATGCGACAATCCATGTAAACAACCAACGAAATACGACGAGCACGCAGGCATCGACGGAACAAGTCAACAGTCGCCCGACGTCTCACAAAACAGCCCTCACCACACACAGTCACACGCAGCCACAGACTGCGACGGGTCGCCACCGTGACGCCTGCTGATTGTGAGAACCGCGCTAGGATGTCTACTGGTCGCCGCAGTCGCTCAGCACAGCCACCGCGGCACACACAGCAGCACACCGTCACCACCCGACCGAGCAGCTGGGGAACCGCCCCCCCCCCCCAACACACCCCACGTGCACCTTCGGCCGTGCGCGGTAAACTCGCTCCAGGCCAGACACCAGCCGGGACCGTCCACCCGTCGGCAACGCTTCCAGGCACTCCAGACGGGCCCGTCGGCCCTTCATAAATCCTCCGCATGGGTACAGCACGACAGCCTGACCAACCCTCGTCCCACATAACACAACCACACAACTTGACACATTCCTGGCGATCGCAATTTTCAGGTCCAATCAGCGGCGGCACTACATCACCGCCCAGACCTAGCGCCACAACTGATTGGCTGAGATCCTGAGAAGCTCTCATCATTCATAATGTTCCTGCCTTCTTGGCAGGAGTATCGTCTGTCGATGCTCCTGATTTTCAATTAAATTAATAAACAAGCAAATGGATGCATGAATATATAAGTACATACATAAACTAATAACTATACATATACATACACACCTACATCGACGCATACATGCATACATACATGCGTACATGCATACACACACACATACATACACACACATACATACACATACATACACATATATATAAATACATATTATATACATGTAGATATACATGTATGCATATGTGAGCCCATGGAACCAGACTCAGAAGTTGGACGGCCGATTCAGGTCATCCAAATACTGGAGGCAAAGGCAAACACGTGGTGACCGACATATAGTGGCACACAAACTCCCGCCGCTGGCCGGCCCGCGCCACCCGGCCGACCAGTCATGCTCGGTCACGTGTGCTCTACACAAATAGGGCCACGGCGAGCCGACCAGCCGCCACACACAGGCCCGACCCCATGCTCCAGCGCGGCCCGGCACGGCCCGTCTGCCAGCCGGTCCACCAGCCTCTACCGACTACTGGCCGGCCTGCGGCCAGCTGACGCTGCCGCCGGCACTGGCACTATCCCAAGGCCGTCACAACATCCAGCCTCCTGCCAAGCTGCAGCCGCACCCAGTCAAGCTGGCCACGGAGGTCCACAGGCGGTCAGAAATAGGATGGGAAGATGCAATTACTTTAGATGCGGAGAGTCATGTCAAAGTTTCGTTCAGGAGGGTGGAAAACTGCGGCCGCATATAACTGGGGCAGTCAAGGTTTTTGCCGAGGCCAATCAAATGGTTTCTGGCTTCGTATTAAAGGACATAAGTTCCAGCCGTTAGTTAGTAAAACAACCAGCAAGAGACAAAAAAATTAGGCACTTCGCCGAGAACATTCAGCCAGGGACAAAGAAGGCCGAGGTCAAAAGAGAACAAGACAACAGGGACTGCAGTAGAACTACAGCAAGCGGGAGAGCCCGGCACCGGTCCAGCCGAGCCGCCACCCCACACACAACTTACTGCCCAGCTGTCGGTCGTCTGTGGCGACGGGCGCGATCACGGGGACGGGGGAGAGAGAGAGAGAGACGGCAGCGTCAGTACCCGTCCGCGTCACACACACACGGTCACGTCTCGCCGCCGGCCACACGTGAACACGGCCGACACGCTCGCGGGCCGGCCGGCGGAGCGGCAGGCTCTCGTGTGGCGAGGTCGTGAGCAACGTGAGTAACCGGGCCGCCACACCACCTGTCGCGGCCGACGGTCCACAGTGGGCCCGGTCACGCACGGTACCCGCTACCGCTGTACATGGCCCAGTCGCGCACGGTACCCGCTACCGCTGTACATGGCCCAGTCGCGCACGGTACCCGCGGCTCAGTCACGTACAATACGTGCCGCCGTACACGGCTCAGTCACGTACGGTGTCCGCCGTACATGGCCCAGTCACGCACGGTACCCGCCGTGCATGGCTCAGTCACGTACGGTGTCCGCCGTGCATGGCTCAGTCACGTACGGTGTCCGCCGTACATGGCTCAGTCACGTACGGTACCCGCCGTTGCCCACACCAGCTTCCGGGCACGTAACCCATGTCTCGGTCTCAGTCGCAAACCTGTCCACAGGTCGTGCGTCATTGTCCGGGGCCAGTAGCCGTCCCCCGGTCGTGTATCCATGCCCCGGGTCAATAACCGTGCCCCATCGTGTATCCATCCTCATGGTGAATAACCGTGCCCGGTCTATGTGTCCCTGTCCCAACCACGTATCCCTGTCTCGGCTCAATCACCGTGCCCCGGTCATGTACCCCTGTCCCGGGTCAGGCACCTGTGCTCTCCATCGTGTGCCCGCGTTCTCGATCGTGTGCACGTGCGGTAGACGAGGTCAGACACCTGGCAATCAGCCGGGCGCGGCTCCAGTGGTCCGGTGGCCAGAGGTAACGGCACGCTGACGAGCGCCGCCACAACAATGCACGCCGCGCCGCCTATTCATAGCCGGCGGGTCCGTCCGGCCAGTCCGGACGTGTAGCCGGCTCGTGCGTTACGTTACGTGCGCTACGTCACGTGCGTCACGTTACGTCCGTTACGCTACGTTGCGTCACGTTACGTGTGTCACGCTACGTTACGTCACGTTACGTGCGCTACGTTACGTTACGGGTCACGGCCGACGTCTGCCGCGACTGAAGCCGCGACCAGCGACGGCACGGCGGGCCGGGACGGTACGCCGCTTCGGCCGACGGAAGGGCGGTTTTTGTGGCGCGACGTGCGCCATTTTGAGCAGCTGGACGGCCAGTCGGGCCCGACATCCCAGATCGGGCTCATTTCCGGCGCCTGACAGACGCCGCCGTGCCCGCGCCCGCGCCCGCGCCGCCGTCAGCTGGAGCGGGCCGGGAGCGCGGCCGGCGCCGCCGCCCCTGCGGCGGCCAGAGCCCGCTGTCGCCCTCACCGCCCGCACCCGCACTCCCAGCCGACGGCGCCCCAGTTCAGCGTGTCGCCCGCCGCCCGGAAGCGGCTGTCGAGGCGGCTCCACGCCCAGCAGCAGCCTCTCACGTGGTGCCGGCGCCTAATGTCCCGCCGTCCGTCGCGGCCCGCTGCGCCGGCACCGTCTGTCCGCACCGAGTATGGCCCGGCGGCCGGAGGCCGGGTCAACACACCACCCACCCACCTACCTACTGGACGTGGGTGGGTGGGTGGGTGGGTGCAGCCTGGACCACCGCCGCCGACTGGACGTTGGTTGGTGCAGCGTGCGTGACTGTCGACCGGGTGCATGATGGCGTGCTGATGTGATAGGCGGTGTGTGTGTGTGCGTGTGCGTGTGTGTGTGTGTGTGTGTGTGTGTGTGTGTGTGTGCGTGTGTGTGTGTGCGTGTGCGTGTGCGTGTGCGTGTGCGTGTGCGTGTGCGTGTGCGTGTGCGTGTGCGTGTGCGTGTGCGTGTGCGTGTGCGTGTGCGTGTGCGTGTGTGTGTGTGTGTGTGTGTGTGTGTGTGTGTGTGCGCGCGCGTGCTTGTAGTTTTGATATGCCAGAGGTGTGCCACTGTGGCGGAGGTGTGCCACTGTGCCAGGCGTGTGCTACTATGCCGAAGATGTGCCACTGCATCAGATGTTTATTTTTAATGTGCCAGAAATGTGCCTCTGTGCCAGAGGTGTGCTATTGTGCCAGACATGTTTCACTTTGCCACAAACGTCTAGCTGGTATCCGAGGTATGAAAATTAATTTGCGCCCCTGTGCCAGTGGTGTGCTGCTGTGCCAGAATTGCATCACTGTGCAAGATATGTACAACTGTACCCGAGGTAATACACTGAAAATGTGCACCTCTGTGCCAGAAACGTGCCACTGTGCCAGACACGTTGCCACTGTGCCAGAAACGTGCCACTGTGCCAGAAACGTGCCACTGTGCCAGACACGTTGCCACTGTGCCAGACACGTTGCTACCGTGCCAGACACGTTGCCACTGTGCCAGGCGTGTGCAGCTGTGCCAGACACGTTGCAGCTGCGCCAGACGTGTGCAGCTGTGACAGACGTGTGCAGCTGTGACAGATGTGTGCCACTGTAACACAGACGAGTGACGCCGTGGCAGAGAACACACTGGGGCTGCCGACAGAGGCGCGGCACTCACCGGGTGCTGCGCCGCGTGCCGGAGAGTGCTGGGGCGAGAGCGAGTCGACAACGGGAATCTGAACACACTTGCTGCACAAACACTCCTTGCCCGTGAAGGTCACCCGTTCGCCGGACGGGAACGGCTGCCTGCGGGCCGCGGTCGGGTCAGGTCAGGTCAGGTGCTCCGAACGTAGTGCAGGTCATATTGCAACGGATCTGATGAGAATCGTGAGCCAAATATCTCAAAATCTGCATGCGTCAGTTCACGGGCGGGTACTGGATAACGAAGGGAATAACGTCTCATCAGGATACATCCTCGCATTGATCCGTATTGATTGATGGACTCCGACCGCGCCAGACCGGCGCCATATCAGCCGACCGCCTGCCAGCTCGTTAGGTGGAAGGACATGCCTCAGACACTCTTTTGTTTGCCTTGTTACAGCATGCACATGCACTTGAGAACAGTGCGGCAGAAAGGGCCGACTGATCGTAAAATAACCAGCTAATCCCAGAGCGCTCCAGTGCATGATTGCAATGAACGGCAGCAAGTGTACCAGCCCGCATGGTGCCTGAACACCATTTATACACAACAACCTTGGCCACGGCACTACACACGTCATGCCGCCACGCTGACATGCCTCGCAATGGACAGTCAGCAGCTACACCAGACACGGCCTAGCCATTTGACCACCGCGGAGAAAAAACCTCGGGGTCTTCGCGACGCATTAAACTGCTACGTCATACAGTGTCGCAACCTCTCACACCAAATGGTCGCGGGTGGACTCGACAATCCCGCCGGTTGCGGGATTCGAACCAGCGGACTGACGACCTGGAGGCCAACGTCCTTGGGACTGACCTACCGCGACCCCGGTCACCGCGGCGTGTTCACAACTACCAACAGCGTCACACCGCGCGGGGCCGCGGCGGAGCGCGTCACGGCACCACGACTCGGTCACACAGCGCGTGGCCAGTCTGCGTCGAGTCGCGTAAACAGCACACAGTACAGAGTGCCGTCACCGTCTGCCAGCATGCCGCCACAGTCTTTGCTAGGCAACAGCCAGCCGACAGCTGCACAGCAGCAGCATGTCCAACGCATGCCGCCCGGACAACCGCTCAGAAGGCACCATAGGGCGCCGGAAACCGCCAGAGATCGGCCGACTGACAACTCGTCCGAGTCGGTCGCAGCCTGTCTAGAAGCCAGTGGACGGATTTTCGCATCGCTTTGGACAGCAATGCACTGCTTCTCACTGCTACCGTGAATGCTACAAATGAATCAGAGGTCACATCGAGTGGGTGCTACCACCGATATTCTGCTTTCAGCTTTGCACTCTAGCCCCAGACTTGGAGCCACCGTCCCCCTCCCCATCAAACACTTCACCGCCAATCCATCATTCCTCACTCATGAACTAAATCACCCCACAAGCGTGGTGGTGCAGACCTGACTACACCACATTCGAGACTACACCACCGACGGCCGCGCACCGCATCCCCGACTACGTCCCTGAAAACCACGTGCCACATCCTCGGAGACGACGCGCCACACCCCGACTTCACACCCCGACACGCACCTGCATCGTGCGCAGAGGAAACACTTCTGGTGATAGGTGTTGCCGAGCGCCGTGACCACTTCGCCCTCCACGTATCGGCCACACACGGCGCACTTGGTGCCGTGCTGGCGCTGGTAGTCCTCAGAGCAGAAGTACTCGTCGCCCTTGGTGAAGAAGCCGCCCTGGGCCAGAGACTTGCTGCATGCTGCCGACAGATGGCCACTTGGTGGTGACAATGGCAACGGACGTGGCGTCGTGCTGTCCACAAATTAAGTTCTGCTTCTGATCTGGGCGGCACCGTCGCCGGCCGGTTTCTCTCACTTCTTAAACATGGAATATGGTAATGTATGGAAATAATAGAACTATCAATGCACAATCTGTTCTGTTACCTTACCTGTTAATTTTTCCTGCTTCCTGTTGTGTGCTGATAACGATGTTATCACATGCAGTCTCATGGCATGCAGAACACCACAGGTGCATACTTTGCATGGCCAACAAACCACAGCAACGAAGCTGGTGGTGTGTCCACAATCTATGACAACAGCAGATCGAAAACTGAATTACCAGGTACTGTTAAGTTGGATCGGTGGTTGGAGTCATCAGAGACATCAGCAACATGAGGCATTACCACTATCAGAAGCATCAGCACCATCAGAGGCTCAGCAGCACTAGATGACTCAGCACAATCAGACATCAGCACCTTTCATGCATGATTGGCTGTTTTTCTTCTCAACTTGGGAATTTCTGTAGCTGAAGATTAACACTGAAGACATTGAAATCTTACTTTGTAACCTCAGATTATTTTGAAATCAAGACCAGATTTGATGTCAGCAAAAACACAATCATGTATTTTTTGCACACTCATGACATCACATCCATCAAAGCACATGTGATTCACTGAACATCAAGAGCATTGGTGATACAACACTTTTAAATGGCTAACATCCAGCACAAGTTGTTTGCACCAAGTAACTTGTCACACAGCTTAAAAGGCTTGGGAGACAAGAGATGGTACAAATAAAGAATCCAAGTCTGACCACAAAACTGTGAATTGTGGTACCATTTACATGGCATAGCTCCTAAACCTCAATGGGAGAGGGACTGTGTGGATGGCTTCCAGCTTATACAATTGCACATATTCTTACCTTTGCACTTGAAGCAATTAATGTGGAAGAACTGGTCATGCACCTTTAAAACCTCTCCAGAACACTTTTTGTTGCATGCCCCACAAAGGGATTTCCCTGAAACAAAATGCATGTGTGTAGTATACACCAGTCTGATGGAAGGATCTGAAAAAAACGTTTCACATGTCAAAATGCTGAACAATGCATGCACATTCCACCATGTGTTGTTAGGGTCAAGGGATGCACCTTTTTATCAGAGCATCATTACAGTTATGGCAAATTATTATGGAATGCAACATGTGGTCTAAAAGATTAAATACAGCAGCACCCTATTGCCAAAATTTGAACTCAAAGCAGATTTTTACATCAGTTTGTTTGCTTCAGCCACAAATATAGATAATTTGGTGACCTTCCCCAACACATTGCATTTGAGTGTAGGTTTTTGTTGGCAATATATGCTATTATCAGTGTGGAAAGTACAGCAAGGGCATCAACATGGTGCACACTCGCATGCAATGCATCAACCAATGGGTCAATGCATAGCTTAGTGAATAGGTTGCTACATTAAATAAAAATGATGAACCAATCTGTAGCAAAACAAAGTTACTGATGTCAGAAAAAAACACCATGAACATGAATGCCATTTTTCAACAAACAGAGGTAGTCTGTTGAACAACAGCAAATTATGGTCTGTTGTGGGGTTAGTAGTTTTTGTCATGTTTTTCACTACCTAATAATACTGTCATGGAAAACTTGACAGATATAACTGAAAAGATACTGAATGACTTTCCCATTGGATAAACTACTTTCACAGAATATTTTATTAACACCCATCCACATGAAACCTTCTTCATCCAAGTAAACAAAATTGTATGATGAAAGATGGAAACCTCAATTAAAATCAAAGCTAACAATATTACCACAACATTTCAGAGGCCTGTTCGTCCTGCGTCAACACTATCCCAGTTTGCATTGTTTCATTCACATCCAAGCTGAGGAGACATGACATACTCCAAGAAAGCCAGTGCAGCTCAGCTTCATGACTAGATAGGTAGGCAGGGGAAGGGAATAGTAGATGCTGTATGACCAAAGCAGTTGATGCACCCCTAAGCCCAAGGGGAGTAGCTGCATTTATGAAGTATCTATGGAGGGGAATAGCTTTACTGCTCCTTCTGTATGACCACATCAGCAATTGTACTGTGCTTACTGAGCACAAAGATGAACAGGATATTCATATTCAGTTTCCTTTAGTGAAAATCTTCCAACCACTTCCAGAGAGCAACTTGAAGAGACAATTACTTCATAGTGGTGTGCTGTATTCTGAGCATGAAAATGTTGTTTTGCAGGATTACTTCACTGTAGCTGTTATGGTACAAGCTATTAGTAGCCAATGAAAAATACTAGTGTAATTGCAAAAAGATATTGAAGGTTACTTCCTTCTGGTTTTCTGAAGCCAACTACTCTTATAAGCCTAAAATGGCACCTGCAAACTTTGCTTGCTCAATACACAAAAAATTGTAGAACTATGTGGTTGGATACTCATATTTTGGTAGTGAAAGGTCCATCATTTATGAATACTGCCATTAAAAAAAAAATATTTGTGCTACTAACATCATGTAGATGTCAAAAGGTAGGTATTTGGAAAATGGAACATATTCAGATATCTGCTTCCCCTGGGCAGCTACCATGCTAAGGTACTTACCTACTTAGGGCCTACTTAGACCCTTAATCACGAACTGCCTGTGTCCTGCCAATACCATGACAATACATTTAGAAATACAGCATAAAGGATGGTGATAAATGAAATTCATAGCTCAAAAACTAGCATGACCATGCTTATAATTCTGACATATCCTATTTATGTGTGCCCCGCCCACTGCGTGTGCAGTACATTATGGCTAGATACCTATATGCTTACCTAATATACCGTGGTTTTGCCGCCTCAATTTAAGTATGTTTGTGACCGCCACAAACGGTTGGATACGACATATGAATGAATGCAATGAAAAGCCACAAACTGACAGTTAATTGTGAAGTCGCACGATAATTGCAATACCCAAAACGTGACGATTTATCAAAATAAACATACGCCCATCTATCGTGGCTAAAGCGGCGCATCAGAAGATGGGGACGATGGCTAAACTAATCGCATCACACGAAGGCCAAAATAGGCAAGTAATTTATTGTGGATTGCCGTCAGTTTCTGTCAAAATCGATAACAAGACACTGCATGACATCGTAACATACCCTTTTTCTTGGAGGAGCTGCCAACACCCGTCTCACCCATCGCGCCGCCGGCGTTTGCAGAAAAACACTGTAGAGGCGCTGAAGGAGCAAATGCATTGTGCTACCAAATTTACACCATATGACGGGAGTTTTCGCAAAACTGCCGGGATTTTGCACTGGACGACTTCGGTGCCCGAAGTCCTTACAGGCATAAAGCAAGTCTTCTCGGAACATTTTTCGTTTTGAAACGCTCCTATTCCGAGCCACCGCTCAAAGGGGTGGTTTGGGAGGGTTATAATAAAAGCATCGAAGCCGCAAAAATACACCGGGAGGTCAATACGCACGGAGACCCTCAAAAATGCATCGATTCCAACAAAAATCGACAGGACCTCATAATGTGGGGAGGCACCTCACACCCCATGTTTAAAAAAAAATTGAACATGATTCGTGCGACAAAAAAAAATCAAAGAATGGCTCACTGGTGCAAAAGTCATGAAGAATCGAATGGTGCAACTTTTATCGCCGGATCTCTTCGGACTCGAAAGTTACAGAGCGATCACTGTGAAATCGAAAAATATAAATAAAATGAAATCGAACACTTCTACTTTTTCAAAATTTCTCCATTATTATCAGCGACCCATTTGTACTTTCTGCGAAAAGAAGCGAACGTCTTCTTGAACCAGTCCTTGTCGGCATCAAGTTTGATAATTGCTCGACTCGAAATGTCCATTTTCTTATCAACAGTTCCCTTCCATTCGATGCCTTCTTCACGCAGCAACTCAGGCAGGACGTTGTACTTCAAGTGGTTTTGTGCAAATTCAGGAGGGTTCAGCTCCGGTGAGAGGGCAGGATAGTGATATTTACTCACCGCCATCGCACAACCATTCCTGACTCACCTCTCACAGACAACTGCCAACAGAAAAGGCCCGAGATCCGGAATTCATGCCAATTTAATGGTGAAAAATAACCGACCAGCGAATTTCACTTTTGAGATTTTTCGATTTCGCAGTAATCGCTATGTAACTTTCGGGTCCGAAGAGATCCGGCGATAAAAGTTGCACCATTCGATTATTCATGACTTTTTACATATGTCAGCCATTTTTTGGAATTTTTTGTCCTACGAATAATGTTCAATTTTTTTACACATGGGGTAAGAGGTGCCTCCCCAACTTATAACCCGCGCCGTCTTTCCGGTCAAATTCTCCCATCCCGTTTCAGGGGGGCGGTTGAAGGCCCCACCTAAAATCCAAACTAAGCATCGCTCGAAAACAAAAGCGGTGTCATCGGAAAGCGCTCGACGAGTAGGGACCGGGTCCACCCTTCAAAACAATTTTCCCCCAGAAGTGACGTCACCAGGGGGATAGATTTTCACGACTTTTCACGACTTACATTGTGTTTTTGACTCTGGGGAATTAATTTTGGGGATATATGAGAAAAAAAATGTATTTGGAATGAGAAAAGGACAGCGAAATCGACCAGGGCTACAATTTTTGGCCCACCAAAATATTTTTTTGGGGGGGAATTTTAAAATTTTGAGTTTTCAAGTTTTCTTTAACTCTCCTTTCTCACGGTTAAACAGGCCGATAAACGTTGTTGGAAGTCAACTTGCCGTAATAAAAATGCTTACTTTAGCCAGAATCCTCTATTTGAACTGCAATTTGGCAAATACGCAAAATTCATATGTAGTCAAAAACGAAAAATAAAAATAAAAATTCAACTCGTACGTTTTCTTGCACCCCTGAAGATAAGCAAACGCTGAAAGTTTCATCAAAATATCTGTATCCGTGAAAGCGTGACGACTGGTTGAACTTATTTGGAGGTGACCTCACTTGACCTTCACTAACTCGTTGACCCTAGATGACCTGACCTAAACCATTTTAGTCAGCATGTCAAATTGATGTGGAAAGAGGTATGCCAAAGTTGGGCGCGCTGCCGCGCGCCGTTCGTCCGCTATCCGCGAAAAACCTGAGGCGGTTGAAGACCTCCGGAGACGGGACGGGTTAAAATATGCGCTTGGTCCAAAAATAAACACTTCGGGAGACCGTAGAAAACACACTTGAGGGGCTAGAAACATACCGGGGTAACAAAGACAGCATGGTGTCCTCGAGAGCTGGCTGAGCCCGTAAAAGACGACAGGATCATAAAAACACTCTGGGCACTAAATAAGCACATCATGGCTTTGGAAAACACGCTAGCTCCTGCAAATCAAGGTGGGTAGTTCAAGTGTCTCAAAAACATGCCGTGCCGTAACAAAAATGCACTGGGACACGAAGCACATCAGTGGAGGAAAAAACGTAATGGGCCCAATGAGCGGAACATTGGGACAGCACCTTGGTTTGGTAGCCAACACGGGGGCATATTTAAACAAAAAAGACGTACATCAAGGCTCAGCGACGTGTCCGGATTTCATTTTCATGAGAAAATATGGGAAGAAGGGGAATCATCTTCCGAGTTGACGTTATTGAATCTCCCAAGTGAGATAGCTGTGACCTGGGAGGCTGTCCAAGGACTGAAAGCATACAAATAGGATATTATTCGCCAGGTCTCGTGATGTGGCACAAAACACCATTTCCAGCTACGCACCAGCGAAAGGGGAGGAGGAAGAAAACGGAAAACGCCTCACATTGAGACACTGATCAAGCTTTAAACCTATGAAATGCCACCCACCCTATGATCTCGTATCAAGATATATCTTGATACGCAGGACCTATAGGTCCTGCGAAGTGGCGATGGTGGTGGTGGTGACGGTGGAATCCTGGCGGCAACCATCCTGTCTGTAGCGGCGGCGACACGCGCCGGGCCGTCTCCAGCCGCGGAGGGCAACCAGCGCCCGAGGTGCTCACATCGGCCAGATGCATCACCGATGTGACAGACGTCATGCCAGCCTGCAGCTCCCCTGGCAGCCTCACCCGTATAGTCCATGCCAGTCTGCAGCTCCCCTGGCAGCCTTACCCGTACAGTCCATGCCAGTCTGCAGTTCCCTTGCCAGCCTTACCCGTACAGTCCATGCCAGCTCGCGATGAGCCAAGTCAGTCAGTTTTCAATAAGCCAAGAGTCAGTTCCAGGATCAGAATAGCCTGCCTTCTTGGTCTAAATTATTGTACACGTGATATCACAGGTTACCGTTGCAAACTGCAAAGCGGTAGGCTGCGTTTCGTTTCGTAAATACCCCATGGTAGTGGTATATACCAAGCAATTTTACACAGACATATTGCTGCGAGAAGAATATTTACCGCTTCCATCTTCGTGCAGTAAGAATGTTTCGACTCACTGGACCGGAGGAACCGGAACCGGAAGGAACTAGCTAATCATATGCCATTAAGGTAGAATATGCACATATAGCCGATCTAGATACAATTATATTACCTTCCGTTGCCCATAAATGCCATTGCCATAACATGTGTTGCAAGTCTGCTCAAAATATACATCATTTAGTAATCGAAACCAGCTTGGCGAGATCCTTCTGTTGCAGACTGGCTTCAATGTCATACAATGTATTTGCATCGTGCCGAGCAAAATTATACGGGCGCGGTCCGTCGATATTCATAGCAGTCTAATCATCCTGACCTTACCTTAACTCCTGACGCCATTTATAGCAGTCTGATCAAGTGATCGTCCTGACCTTAGCTCCCGGCGATATTCTGTGTACTCAGGCGAGTATGGGGACTAGTGCTCAACAGGATCTCGACACATGCATCCCGAAAAAAAAAACGCGACGTCATTTGGAATAAATAGGTATATTTTACAACTATTAAATATCACTCCAACATGATATATTGACTTATTGGGAATGCATTGCACACGCAAAAATCGCACAGGAGATGACCGATGTCTTGAACTCCGAGCGAATAGAACAAAAAGCACTGACCAACACTGACAAGACTATGCTATACCGAGCTGTTTGGGGGCCTTGGACACAGCATTGGCCAGAACTTCGCCCACATCTAGATTGTTAAAATGCTAGAAAACTGGAGAAAACTGCTTCGTTTGTGGGCATTGGCACATTTGGTTATCGGCAAACACAGTGACAAATGTATTTGCACACAGAAGAAGCGAGAACGGAGCAAAGGTCTTAAAGCATTGGTTGTGTGGTCGACCTGGACATACGATTGGCTGACTGGCCGACCGGGCATATTGACCACGCCCACTCAAATGATGCTGTCTGATGACTCTGTCTGCCGGCCCTTCCTTCAGCACAGAGAGAACGCGGCGAGTGGGTTGCCGCCCGGCAGCCCGAGATACCTCTGACGGACACGGGCCGGTACAGATCACCCCCCCTCCTTCCCAGTCGGACAGTACTGACCGGGACACTCGGCAGCAACGCCCACCAGATCTGATGCTCTAGTTCACACCTTCGTCACCTCTCCCCGCCGCGCATACTGAGCAGGTTCCCCAACCACGACGTCACGAGCGGACATCGC
Organism: Imbricaverruca yamaguchii; assembly: GCA_034440575.1. Classification (NCBI taxonomy): domain Eukaryota; kingdom Metazoa; phylum Arthropoda; class Thecostraca; family Neoverrucidae; genus Imbricaverruca; species Imbricaverruca yamaguchii. The sequence continues at coordinate 860,310 of JAOTOL010001422.1, read as the reverse complement.
CCCGCGCACCTCCGATACGGAGATGTCGCACCAATCGCGCACGGTCGCGACGTCGACTCGACAGCACACGACACGCCCCTACGAGGGGAAAACGCACAACAACGACGGCGGCACGGACGCTGCCGAGTCACAAACCGAACCGCTTGAAGAAGAACTCCTTCCCCTTGGACACGAAGCCCTCGACGGTGCCGGCTGCCTCTCCGCCGGCTGTGGCGGCCGTGGCCGTGGCCGTGGTCGTGACCGCGGGCGTGGTCGTGGTCGTGGCCGTGGGCGTGGCCGTGGCCGCGGGCGTGGTCGTGGTCGTGGCCGTGGGCGTGGTCGTGGCCGTGGCCGTGGGCGTGGTCGTGGGCGTGGCCGTGATCGGCTGACCGGGCGTGGTCGGCTGAGATGGGTCGGCGGCAGACTGGTCAGCGGCGCCGCCCAGACCGGACACACTGCTGGCCAGGCCGCCCAGCCCGCTGGTCAGCCCGCTGGTCAGCCCGCTGGTCAGCCCGCTGGTCAGCCCGCTGGTCAGCCCGCCACCCAGGCCGCGCATGAAGCCTCCCGCCGAGTTGAGGCCGCCCAGCAGTGACCAGCCGGCCTCAGCCGGCGGTGCACCGGCCGGCTGCTGGGCCGGCAGCGGCGGGGTCGGCTGGCCAGTCGGCCTACCAGCGCTGGTGTCTCCGCTCCGAGTCGCCTCGATCGCCACCTCGGCCCGTCTCGTCGCCTCGGCCGTCTGGAACGTGCACGAGTCGGGTCAGTGGAGACGCTGCCGTGGGGTGGGGGGGGCCGACTGGCTGAAATACTCGCACGCTCAGTGTAGCGGGCAAATGCGCACCGGATCACGGCGTACAGCTCGTGAGGCGTGGATGTAGCTTGTGCTGCAGGTGTGTGGTTAAGCCGACGGAACGAGTGTTATCATCGGTTGCGATGGTGCTCTGCATGGTTCAGCGCAAAAATTGCGTTTCAGTTGACCATACGCTTAAATAAGCATCATCAGAGACGAAGCCGAGAGAAGAAGTGAACAGCCATATTGCTGAGCTCTAGACCTGGCTGCGTCTGGGTCAGGAGTGAGTGTCACAAAGTTAGGCAACGTTGGGATATTGTACATGGTTGATATTTTCACACAAAAACGGATGGAGCTGAGACAATTAAATTACAGTCATGTGCAACGTAACTTACATTGAACACTAGACCCGTCAAAGTTCCACACGAACAGTATCCATGAAAACAGTTCCCTCTTTCCACTGGCAACCCTCATGACAATGGGCGAAAATCTTCCCGCACCCCAGGTTTTTTTCCGATGACAGCTGAGCAAGCACGAGCCCTTTCAGCTTTCAGCATCTCTAAATGCAAATTTAAGGCGCCTTGTGTGGAAAATGAATATTCCAGTCAAACCAGGCATGGCATAATGTTGTCATAACGTTTGCAATGCATGCCGCGCCGTTATCATTTTATACTGTCATGATATTGCCATAACGTATGCGGTGCATGCCGCCCTGTTTTTATTTTATGGTGTCGGTACTATGCACCTTTTCGGCAAATTAGACAATGGGCTTAGGGAATACGAATAAGCGAATCTAGATATGCTTCAGTAATCGATATTAGCTTTGATCTCATGGTACGGCAACATCATTCTTACTGCCTTTCTTTCGCAGGTCATATGTAGAGAACAATGTCAATGCCAATATTCTGCAACACTTTAATGTCCATTAGCTTTCCTATTCGAGCTCCTGGATGAAAATTATATTAAAAAAGTATCGCTCTTCAATGCGAACAAATTCTTCTAGATATCCTCTGGATGCTTTGTCAACATATTTTTTGTCATAGTTGCCAATAAGTACGTTATTTACGGTATATTTGTATGTTCTGAAAATCGAAGTGTTCTTTTTGCTTAGCCCTAGGAGGGACATCATCGACCTCTAGGTAAATGCTTTTGTGTCATTTAAGTTACATGAATACCTGTGACCCTTTTTAATCATCATCGGCCAACCAATTGGTTCCAAAAATACCAAGCCTGCGTCAAACAGCCACCTTATCTTAGCAATACGTATGTCACGAAGTACCAAATTCACCACTGTGATCCTTCCAAGTATGAGGATCACCGAACCAGAGTCTGACCACCAATACACGAGTTAATTCATCCATATCGCTCCCTCGTGCATCCTGCCAACACTACCGCCGCCACAACGGCCGACACAGGATGTGGCGTACCGACCACTTGTACCTTCAGTCTCACTCGACACGAAACCCTCAGCACGACTCGGACATCTCGAAATCGACCCGACGGCCGCCAGCTGAACGGCGGCCGCCGTCACGACTCTCACCAGTCCCTGGAGAACCCTTCACCCGGGCCGGACTCCATGGGCACAGGGGGCGAGGGCAGACGGCACGGCTCGTGGAGGGGGAGGGAGTGCCACGGGAGGGAGAACCCTTCACCCGGGCCGCATTCCCCGAGCACAGTGGGCGCCGGCGGACGGCACGGCCCGTGGAGGCGAGGGGGTGCCACGGGAGGGGGAGGGGGTGTCACGGGAGGGGGAGGGGGTGGGGGGTGCCACGGGAGGTGAGGGGGAGGGGGTGCCACGGGAGGGAGAACCCTCCACCTGCCCCGCACTCCCTGAACACAGTGGGCGCCGGCGGACGGCACGGCTCGTGAAGGGGAGGGGGTGCCACGGGAGGGAGAACCCTCCACCCGGGCCGCACTCTCTGAACACAGTGGGCGCCGGCGGACGGCACGGCTCGTGAAGGGGAGGGGGTGCCACGCCCTCGGGAACCGTGTGTGCTTCTGCAATCACTTTACTGGCGCTTTATCGCCTGGCAGAAGGAAACTGGCCGGGTCCGCCTCTGCCAGGTACCCGGCGTCCCTGAGCCGCCGAGAAGGGTGGCCCGGAGGCGCCGGCAAGACGGGCGAACCAAAGGAAGGCCAAGTGGCGCGTCAGGGACACGACCGGGACACGAGGCACCTGATCCGAACTGAAATCGGCGCCGCTTGTCACGCGATTACGAAGGTCACTTGCCGTCACAGCGGGGTCAATGATGACCTCGGGGGAGCGGTGGCGAAGGCCAGTACGGTGCATTATAGCCTCAATCTGTGTAGGGGAACAAGGATCGGGAATAACCAAACAGATTCAAATCCTATCAACCTCACGATCCTTTGACACATGGGAAAATAAAATAAAAACGTTGTCGGATGTTTCTGTCCCGGTCGAAGATTGTAGTGCAAGATTATAAATAAGTATGTGTCTGACAAGTAGTAATCATCACTACAATATTGAATGCTTAGGATTTGTATAATATTCCATCATATGTTAAAAGCTTGTACGGTGTACCACAACCATTCTTGCAGTGGTATTTTATAGGCAATGTTCGGACACGTAGCTGATGAAGGAAGCCACTCGAGGTGGCTTGCCACTGAGGAGTGCGGTGCGTGGAAGCAAAATGTCGGACACGGTGTTCAACCTGGGAAAAGCCATCTTTCTTTCACCCCATGGGGTAGGCCACACGGCAGCCGTTAATTTCAACCGATAACAAGACCTGAAGCAGATTGTAGGCCTGAGAGTGCAGGCACTTCAGTAGGTAAGAGTTCCTCTTATTTAGAAGCTGTGAAAATACGAAGACATTTAGACATAACATAGACATAGCGTGCGACGAAAGCATGGTGAAACACGACACATAGCGAACACTTAGGCAAAGCCAGGCAGCATGGATAAAAAGAAAGTAAATACCAGAAAATCAGGTACCACAGAGAGGGAAAGACACAGCAGCTGGCGGGAATGATAGATGTTAAAACAGGAGGAACACAAAAAGAAGACCAGAACAGCAGCCTACAAAACGTGCACGGTGGATACCTACTGCCCTACTTACCACAGGATCTTCGACAAGCTCAGCTCTAAAGTCTACATGTGAGATGGGAGGATCTAAAGGGAGAGAAAAAGCCAGAGAACAGTTAGTAGATTCTACTCGAAGATAGAAGTCAGAAATGCAAGCTTAGGCCACAGATTTGCAACATTCAGACCCAGCTGTCAACAGAGTAGCCTGCTGAGTTTTCTCAATAATCCTACCGTGCCACAACACCGACTTGGGTATGGAGTTTTCTACACCAAATTATCCCAGCATGTTCTACTGGTTAAACAGTCATTCGCAAGTAAGCTCGGAGGTCGAGTATCTAAGCCCACAGCTACGTTCATGAAGCTTTCTCCCGATGAGCACCTTTAGTAGGCCATGCTTAATAGGACACACTTAGAAACGCAGTGTTGGCTAAATTGTCATTGGCAGCGTCGTATGAAGTGTAATGAAGCTCAACGTGTCAGAAGACGCGGTGAAGGTCATGTCAGAAGGTGTAGTGAAGGTTATGATGTCAGAAGAAAGTCACGCCGGATGTTCCAATCATCGACAGCACGCGTGCATTAACTAGACAAGCCTGAGAACACGGCAGGACACCATCCACCACTAAATTAGCTATCACTAGTTTATCAGTACAGAACATCAGAGCTACTAATTTGGTAGCATTTTGGCATCGAGAGGCGCCACGGGCCTGGGCTAGGGAGGGATATGTTAGATTTTGGTCTATTCTTTTCATGCAACGTCCATATTCGAAATGCTCAACTTTCACGATGTTTGGAGCGACGGGCGGGGGGGGGGTGAGGGACGCACTGACAGCAGTGGTTATGCAACGTTCGGAGCGAGGGAACCGGACCACATGCCCCTTTTTGTGCGGCCCATAGTCTTCGAACATACCCGGAACACTTCTTCTCTTTAACCGGACATTCCTCCTATGCTAAATTATCGATAAGAACAATGGTGTCGTGCGGCCACATCTCGCCAGATCTTGGAACTTCTGGAACGGGCAAGACATGATAGCCGGTGTGAGGCCTGTTCAGTGATTGTTGGCAGGTAGGTGCTGCCAAATGCTGCCAGACGCTACTACTGCATATTCTACTGAACCTCCAAAGTGTGCATCCCAGAAGTAGTTACTGCACATTATAGAGGTTTCACCAGGCGCGCTGGCACGGATACAAACAACACGTGCGGCCACCACATGACCTCACGACCTCAACCGACCTCACAAGCCCGAAGAACTACACACAACCGGCAAAAGCTGCACACCCAGCACACACACACATTGCAGCGACAACAGACAGACAACAGTGTCTACTCTCCCCCCACTCAGCGCCGCCCCGGAGACGACCACTGTCCGGGGCGGCGCCCAAGCCAAACCACACAGCAGGCCACGCGCACGCACTACGAGCGCGCCGCCGGCGGAGGCGGCGCCCACCTTTCCGGCGGTCCCTGGAGTCGCCCTTGTCGCGGGGCGGCAGCGGCGGTCCGTGCACGCCCGGTCCCGGCGGCGCCCGCCGGTCGGCCGGTGCGTCCTGGCCGCGCCGCCGCTCGTGGTTCGGCTGTGGACGGCGGACACGGGCCGTGTCAGCGTGATTTTGTTTGTTTGTTTATTGGGTGGTTCACGACACACTCTATGCACATTCACGGCCAATGGCGCCGCCCACACTGTTTCGCCGGTGGGCCGCGGGATTGGGAAATGTCCTGAGTGGCGCTAGAGTGGAACCCGGGACCTTTGGTGCCCATAGTCCGACACCTTAACCACTCGGCCATCCCCGCCGCCGTGTCAGCGTGAGACTGCAGCAGCGGGTGTGGTGCTGAGGCACTCTCGCACGACACGGCACCGCCGGCTACTGCACAGGGCGCGGTAGGGTAGCGAACACCGGCGCCGCTGTAGGAGTCGTGCGAGTGTCCAGAACCATGTTACAAATCGGCACCTACCGCCCACCGCAGTCGCATACTACGGGCCTGATTTACGCGGCTGACGCAGCGTATCACTTTTGTTATGAACCCTGTCGCAGGCGGATTTTGCTGGGCGACTTCAGGATTAATAGGATTTTGACCGAATTTGTCGGCGCCAGCCCAGTCGCTACCGGCGTCGCCTCGCTTGTGAAATTGCTGCGTCTGACACACACCCGTGTTCGGTATCCACGGAGAAAGGCGATGGTGCTTTATAGCCGTGGGTGCGCAACACGTGCGGGAGGATTACGACACGAATGAGCAGAGATCTGCCAAAGTATCGCGAGGCTTACGGAGATCTACCTGTGCACCACATCACCACCAGCAGCGGCTCCAACGCCCGTGAGCTCTGAAAGTCGGGTCGACATTTGCGGACGTGCTCGACGATAGCCTGACTAGTAATCAGACGACACACACGGACCCCGACAGGCTACCGGCCGCGCTGATCCTTCGACACCTCCATACCTGCGGCGCATCCGTCAGGAAGTTGGACGGCACCAGTCCTCGAACGCCGTTGATATCGCCGATGTAGAAGCCATCGTCGTCCATGTCGCCATACACGTTGATAATATCACCCGTACTGAAAGACAGCTCCACCTGCGGCCGATTGTGGGAGGAGAGTGTCACCACACACACACAGTAGCTGGCGGTGTAGCCACACAACGCTGCAGTCACTGCAGAACACCACCTTTGCCACAGAGCACTACAGTAGCCGGCGATGTAGCCACACAACGCTGTAGCCACTGCAGAACACCACCTTTGCCGCAGAGCATGCTACAGTAGCCGGCGATGTAGCCACACAACGCTGCAGCCACTGCAGAACACCACCTTTGCCGCAGAGCATGCTACAGTAGCCGGCGATGTAGCCACACAACGTTGCAGTCACTGCAGAGCCGTTGCCACAGAGCACTACAGTAGCCGGCGATAACGATGATGCACCGATCGATACAGAGACGGTTCGGCGATCATCTGGGTGGGGGGGGAAGGGAGGGGAGGGGGAGTAGGTACTGAGAGCACGGTGGTACAGCGCACCACGTAAAGCACGACACACATCACATCATGGCCCATGTTGACCATGATCCCGGACTGATCGCGGCCTCCAGATCGACCGTGGCCCTCAGACAGTCTGATCTTCGTTCTGATCGTGACCCTCAGACTGACTGATTCCCGTGCTGGCCGTGGCACCTGGACTGTTCGCGGCCCGCGGAGTGACCGATGCGATAACTGACCGCATCCTTCAGATTAACCGTGACCCCCAGACATGCAGTGACTCCCAGACTGACCGTGACCCCGAAAGAGACCGATCGTGACACCCAGACTGACCGCAACTCCCAGACTGGCCGTGACCCCGAGACCGGTCGTGACCCCCAGATTAACCGCGTCTCCCAGATTAAGTGGCGCCCCTGAAGTGAGCACCACTCAGTGCTGACCTCGGCGTCGACGTTGGGCGACAACTCCTGCGGGTCGTAGTCGTACAGCGCCACCATCCTCCGGACGGGCGTGCTCGTGTAGATGTCGCCCCAGCGGTCCTCTTGGCCGCGAGGTCTGCCGCCGCCGCCACCTCCCGGCCGGGCTCGCACTGACACCAGACAGTGCTCAGGTCACTCGAGGTCGCCGGGCGAGTACACATAGCGTGACCAGAACGCAGTCAAATATACCCCGAGGCGGAAGTGGAACTTTGTGTACTTTTGGTGCTGCCAATTCAACAATAATAATTTATGGCTACCATTATGCCAACGGTGATGCATGGAAAGAATGAACTCGAAATTCGGTTTGGCAAGATCATAATCTTGAGAAGCCTCCAGAGAGCAATGCTGGAAAAGTTCATGGATTTCATGGCGTCCAGAATGCCATCCTCTCCAGAAAATCCTCTCATTTGTCTCACTTGGAGGTTGAATGGTGCTATTTGACAAGGAACTGCTCTGTGATCAAGCATTCAAAACTCACTGGAAAGCACAAACCGAGGTGCTGATGTTTCACGTTTGAAGAAAAGCATTCTCCTCATATTCTATCACCAGAAAATTTATCTCTACATCCATGATTACAAAATGCTAATCAAATCCCGTCAATGTCTCTCATGACAGCCACCAGAGAAGATCATCAGCGGTGCCCAATGTGATCAGAACGTGTTGTGCAACACTACCCAACAACGTCCTTCAGCACAGTGAGAGGACCCAGGCATCGTGTCAAGTACGAGCCAAGGTCAACACTAACAAACAAAGTCCCTCAGTACAATGAGAGGACCGAGGCATCGTGTCTAGTACGAGTCAAGGTCAACACTACCCAACAACGTCCCTCAGTACAATGAGAGGACCGAGGCATCGTGTCTAGTACGAGCCAAGGTCAGCAGAACAACCAGAGGGCGCCATGACCAGCATTCTGAGAGTGAGTAGCCATTTAGTTGGACCATGGCCTGCGGAAGGTCAGACTGACTAACTAGACGCGTGAAGGTGATCTAGTCGCTACCAAGTAGCACCAGCCCTTACGGATGACCTCACCAGTGTCCAACAGGTCAGCTCACCGACACAGCTGATCTACAGTGCCCCAGCTGATCTGATTGCCGCCCCCCCCCCATCCACGGCTGACATTACTGACACACCTCCTTCTCCTCCTCCTACAACTGACTGGACCAGCCTGACAGCAGACCTGACATCCGACCATCCGGCCACAGCTGACCCCACCGCTGCCCTGACTGACCCTGCCCATCTGGCAGATGACCTGACAATAGATATCTCTTGTGTGAAACGAAATGCACGACCCTCAATATACCAGGAGGTGCTGAGTTTACATCAAAAGTAACGTTAGGGATTATGCTATATTACTCAACGTTTCGGCCAGGGGCCATCGTCATGAGTGGTCTCAAGGTCTCAACGATGGCCCCTGGCCGAAACGTTGAGTAATATAGCATAATCCCTAACGTTACTTGTGATGTAAACTCAGCACCTTCTGGTATATTGAAGGTCGTAACTTTCGTCTCACGCAATGTCTAAAACCCAGGAGCACTTAAGAGCCATTCTTCGTTGTATTAAACAAAGATATCTGTCACGGCTGACCTGGTTGACGCCCCTCTTCGTGCAGCATCTCCTGCGCCATGCGGTCGTCGTCCACCTGCACCTCCGACACCATGTTGCAAGGCACGTAGCCGGCGCGGCGAGACGTCTCGCCCCAGAAGAAGCCGTCGCTGTCCTTGTCGCCGTGAATCTGCCCGGCGCCACAAGGTCACCGCGAAGTTCGACCGTGCCTCTGCATTCGTAGTAGCCAACACACGTCTGACCCTTCACCTCGAACAACGGCCTTCCCGCGCGGTATATGCAGCAGTCGTCGATGAAATAGCAATGGCAAACATGAAATGAAATAGTATTGAAATCGTAGTGGCAAATGTAAAGTAGTAACAATGACAAGCGCGAAGTAGGGCAGGGAAACAAGTGGAGGTGGTGGAAGGTACACACAGCTATGCATGTCAGATATCCTCTGGCCGTTTGGCGTCCATGCGTCATCCAGGTAGGACGCTCGCGAGCTCGACGCAGGGACATGGTCGTGGTGATATTCTGACGGAATACTTCGAGAATAACTCATTCCGACGTCTGAGCTTTATTGCATTATTCGGTGGGAAAATCCAGTCCACACCTTGCAGAAGAAAACAAAGCTGAAACATGGAAATTCATTGACCAATCTCCTAAATCAGTGTGATTGTACTTTATATATCTATATATATATATATATAATCATGTATATATATATATATGTATATATATATACATATATATATATATGTGTATATATTCATGTATATATATATGTATATATATACATATATATATATATTCATGTCTATATATGCATGTATGCAAACATATATATATATATATATATATATATATATATATATATATATATATGTATATAGGTATGTATTTATGTTAATAAGCTGTGTCTGACCTTGATCAGCTGACCCTCCCGGAAGGGCAGCTCCTCGTCACAGCCGTCCGGGTTTGGAGACATGGTGGGCGGGTCGTAGTCGAACAGCGCCACGAAGACGCGCGGCCGATCCTCGCGTGCGCCCGCGCGTCGCGAGCCGGCCGCGTTGGAGCCGGACCGGTACGCTGGGGGGCGCGACGGGTCAGGTCACAGGGCAGGTCACGTCAGCACGGTCGATGTAGTCAAGAGAGGCGCTGGAACGGTCGCCATGCACATCACATGCTAGCTCACTGGAGACATAGGAGCTGCTGTTGCCTATCTCCGGTGGCATGGTTTCGTGAGCAGAGCATCGAGGACGAAGATAGGAGGGCGAGGGTATTTTGGCGCGTATTGTACGCGCATTTCCAAACTATTATCGAGACTAATTTGCGCAGAGCTCAGAGGATTTTTTTTTTAATTCATCAGGCGGCAGATAAAACTTGTCGGTGATAACAGCTCAACATCGTAAAAGTGACTAGCAATAGTACCTGGCCACTTCGTTGGCGAGGCCGACCAAACGGAGTCACACGTCGACAGTAGGCAGAGTTCATGAACACCCTGGAGGACCAGTGCCACAGGGATCACGACGTGCACCAGCAGACAGGTGCCAACTCGAGCCGGCGAGCTGCCCGCCCGAGGGCCTCACCGACGCCGTTGTCGTTGTGCTGTCGACCGCGGGCCGCGTCGGCGCCGTCGTCGACGCGCCGGCGCCCCCTGGTGTCGCGGTGGCGAGGCGCCGCCGGCAGGCGGGCTGCCGCTGGCTCGCCGGCTGGTTCGGCCGGCCGCCGTCGGCGCGGCCACGGCGCGGCGCCACCGTCGTAGTCGTCGTCGGAGTGGCCGGCCCCCCGGCCGCCACCCGCCGCCGCCTCCCTGGTGATCTCTGCCGACGGTGGTCAGGTCGGATGAGGCCGGGCTGGCGTCAGGTCAGGTCAGACTGGCGTCAGATCAGACCGGCGTCAGGTCAGGCCGGGCTGGCGTCAAGTCAAGCTGGCGTCGTGTCAGGCTGGCGTCATGTCAGACTGGCGTCATGTCAGGCTGGCGTCAGGTCAAGTCAGACTGGCGTCAGGTCGGGCCGGCGTCAGGTGAGGTCAGACTGACGTCAGGTCGGGCCGGCGTCAGATCAGGCCGGCTCAGCCAGACCAAGTTGGACTCGAGCGGACCCGAGGGGACTCAGGTGGATCAATATGGTGTCATGCAAGAGAAGCTGGAACAGGTAGATCAGGCTGGTCAGGCACGGGTTAAGACGAGCAGGATGGACATCAACAGCTGACTACAGTTGGCGGCGCAGCCTGGCTTGCCTCCGACCCAGAAACGCTGAACTGGCCACCGACACCCAGAAGCGTGACTAAAAATGCTACAGAACCGCCGTGGAGGTGCGAACCTCAGCCATGGAACACCTTAGCTATTGAGGAGACTTCTACCGGCAAACACATTGTCCTACGTCGACTCCCGAGCAGCTACCACCTGCCATCCACGAAACGACCAGTGAGTCGTTGTGATCCTCAAAGACGTACTGAAGGACTATGGAAAATTCAACTATCAATCAGTCAGTGTGGAAAATGCTACATTATGCAAAATCCATATATATATATATATATATATATATATATATATATATATATATATATATATATATATATATGTGTGTGTGTGTGTGTGTATATATATGTATCGTATGGGCGATAGAAGGACTAAATAGGCTACCACTAAGCACTCACCTATCTGAGGTACGGAGGAGAAGCTGTTGCCATAGTAGACCTCCTTGTCGCTGAGATTCTCCTCAGTCTCCAGCACCTGCTGGTGGTTGTTTTGAGTGCCGCGAGGCGTCGCCACCGTCGGCGGTACCCTGCGCCGCGAGCGAGGCGACGACTGGGTGGAACCGGCCGGCTCAGCATGCTGTCTCATCCGGCTCACATCCTCCTGGGGAGGCGCGCACTGTCCTGAGGTCGACTGCGCGGCGACACAGTAATCGGCTTATCGGCGCTCACTTGCATTTCAGTTGCATTGATATCGGCGCCACAGACAGAAACCTTACTGTTGGAAGAGTATTGCTTGCGCACACATTTTGTGACGAACGCGATTTAACTTTGGAAGCAAGTTCAGTGCGGACCATCACTGTTCATTTCCTCAACTCAGTACGTAAAGATTCATAACTTACTGCTGCATAGCCACTGAAACTCAAACGACCTTAAACTCGGGTCACTACCCGGCAGCTGAAGACTGTTGGCATTGAGAAGCTTTGGGGAATGAACCTGTCTCAGCTCAAACGACAAACCGGTGCCCTGTGTGTTGTCACCGTGCACGCTATGCTGATTGGTGGATGACTCAGCCGATGTAAGCGGTCCTGTTTTGTCATGCATGGCCCCCGGTCCACTCGCAGTTACTACCACCATCCCACCATGATCGACAGACGCTTGTAATAAATGCACTGGGAATTGCAAAGCAAATCAGCATACACTTGTCGGAAGAGCCCTGTCACACATCCTTTTATTTATTTCCCACCCAGCGATGTTTATACGGACAAATTATGCACACTGAGGATTGGTGATTAAGCCTAAGGCTATATTGAGGCGCGTGACAGAACCAGAATGCAGATGTCAGTCAGTTGCCGTACGTTAACCGTGAGTCTGGTGCCAGCGTGGAACGCCGCATACGCCGACCACTCACCCGATCGGACAGTTCGCTCTCGGACTCCTCGGGAATATCCCACAGCTCATCCAGGTCAAGTTCTGAGAACTGGTGTGCAGCAGAAAAGGAAATCATACGCATGCGAGTGCTGTACGTGCAGTGACATGACATAGCTAACGCAACTGGATGGACAGACCAAATAAAAGCGTGAAATCATTCATGAAGCAGAACAAAAACCACGCAGGACGTCGCGAAACGATGGCACATGCGAAGCAAATCGGACAAACCACGGCGCAGTACGTGCGGCTGGAGGCGAACGCCGCAAGGGACAGAACAACCCGAAAAGGTAACGAGATAAACAAACTAACGTCAACTTCAGAGCTGACCACAGACACCAACATTTCAGCGGGCCCCAGTTCTCGCCCGGCGCAAAATCAGCCCTGGCTGCCGAATGCGGTGACGTCATCGCCGTACAGTGACGTCATCACCGGGCGGGACGGCAGCGCCGACGGAGCCTACCTTCCTGGTGTTGCGCTGGGGGATGTCGGCAGGAACCGAGTCGACTGAGACCAGGTCTCGAGACTTGGTGCGCACCGTCACCTGTCTGGGGCTGAAGCCGTGGATCTGCAGCAGGCTGATGAGCGCGTGGTCGCCTGAGGTCAGATGGGACGGCATGGTCACCACACGGGGGTCGGTACCGCGCGCGACACGTGGTCGCCTGGGGTCAGGTGGGACGGCATGGTCACCACACGGGGGTCGGCACCGCGCGCGACACGTGGTCGCCTGGGGTCAGGTGGGACGGCATGGTCACCACACGGGGGTGCGCGCGACGTGAGGCGGATGGTCACCCCCGGGGGTCGTACCGCGCGCGACACGTGGTCGCCTGGGGTCAGGTGGGACGGCATGGTCACCACACTGTAGTCGGCACCGCGCGCGACACGTGGTCGCCTGGGGTCAGGTGGGACGACATGGTCACCACACGGGGGTCGGTACCGCGCGCCACAATCTACGCGCTCTGTCCAATGCAAGTCGGTGAGGGGCGTACGTGAGTGCCACTACCGTCACCGAACTTCAGCGGAAGTGCTCGCCGGCCGCACCAAACTTGGGCGGGACTACCGAGTCTGGGCCCGTTGTCGCCGGCATTTGCCGAACGATTCTTCTTCCGGTTGGCGACAAGCGCCGCTTTGTATGGGCGCAAAGGCAATTCCATCGCGGAAAATGGCGAAATACATCCAGGCAGAGTTTGCGAGCGGGGTTCGCCGGGTAGCATTGCGCGGCTCCGACTGACGTCGTCGGTGGGAATCCCGGCAGGTGGCGCCACCTGTCGCCGACACGTGGCACTGTGTGGCACACCCGTGCAGCGTGCCACACAGTACCGGCGGCCGTCCGAGGAAGCAGTGACGGCCGGCGGTCGTCGAGACGCGACTCGGCAGCGGAGTCAGGCGCCGCCCTTACCGTCAGCGACGGCGGAACACGACACCGGCAGCGTACACATCCAGGGTGTGCCGACAACGTAGCCGAGCGGCACGGGCGACAAACTGCACTTCCGCCGACGCCCGTCGTTACATTGCGGTATAATCGGTTACGAAGGGCAGCAATGTACCGTAACCCTAAAGCATCGCAATGCGTAAACTAGCCGGTGGTGTCGGTTGTGTAGTCAGCATAGAAAACACGCATACAACATTACCGAAAGCATCGAAAAGGACGGCGGGAAACAGAGTTCTTGGAACGCTTAAGCACGTCACCGATGTCTGAACCAAGAGAAACCCTCCACCGACCAGCATCGCAGTACGGCATGCCGCCGGCATCCATGTTCACCTGTGGGGGAGTCCAGTTCGGTGACCTTCTTGCCGTCGGCGTACACGGCGTAGCCGGTGACGGGGGCGCCGTTGCTGGTGCCGGAGGTGGAGTTGATGGTGACCGGCAGCCAGGTGACTAGCACGCTGCCCTCCTGCGGTCCCAGCTCGCACTGCACGTCCACGGGCGGGTCGGGAACGCCTGACGGTCACGCGGGTCACACACGTCACGCGGGTCACACACGTCACGCGGGGCACACACGTCACGCGGGGCACACACGTCACGCGGGTCACACACGTCACGCGGGTCACACACGTCACGCTGGGCACACACGTCACGCGGGTCACACACGTCACGCGGGTCACACACGTCACGCGGGTCACACACGTCACGCGGGTCACACACGTCACGCGGGTCACACACGTCACCGACGGCACACATGTCATCGAGGTCATGCGGGTCACACACGTCACGCGGGTCACACACGTCACGCGGGTCACACACGTCACGCGGGTCACACACGTCACGCGGGTCACACACGTCACACGGGTCACACACGTCACACGGGTCACACACGTCACGCGGGTCACACACGTCACGCGGGTCACACACGTCACGCGGGTCACACACGTCACGCGGGTCACACACGTCACACGGGTCACACACGTCACGCGGGTCACACACGTCACGCGGGTCACACACGTCACGCGGGTCACACACGTCACGCGGGTCACACACGTCACGCGGGTCACACACGTCACCGACGGCACACATGTCATCGAGGTCATGCGGGGTGTCGACGCCACCAATGTCACGATGTCACTTCAGGGCAGAAAGACAAAACCCAGCACCTCTTACAGGGTGAATTGTGTTATTAATGAACTGCAAGTCAACCCACGAGTGTTGGGCCAAACAGATAATTCTTAACTTGAGTAATTGGACAATAATAGGACGAGGAATAACAAACCCGCTACGTGCAGCAGGAGCTTTCCAGTTATTCTTACGGTCACGGCCCAAATATACATTTTTATCACAAATGTTGCAAAGTTAAACAGATGAAAGTCCTCCGTTCACAAAACTAGATTCAATTCCAGACATAATCATGCTTGACTAGATTGACATTGTATTATACCAACGCACTCCAACAAACACATAAAGCATCCAAGTTCAACACAATAACTGCTAGGGATGGCAGGCCAAACAAAGTTGCCGGGAACGTCCGCTTGATAGTATCTGTGGATGACAGGCATAAGATCAAACGACGTCGCCATGCCCAACCACTATTCGAAGGTCATGACCGCGCGTGGCGCAGAACTGTCATCGCAACAGCCGGCAACGCAACTTCAGATGGCAACTATAGTGTCAAAATCTCCGGGCTGGCCGAGCGTAGAAGACGGCTGCTAAAAACAGGCGAACGAGGTGCACTGAAGGCGCGCTGTCCAGGGGACGAAGAGACGTGCACTCGTCACGACACAACTGCCACAGCCGCCTCCAGCAGCAGTGCGAGTGCACCGAATGTGCCGTGTGGCTGCCGATGGTGCAAATGCAGAAGTGCACAAGCGGTGTCCAATTGAAAGGCATTCAAAAGCGACGCAGCTACATTTACCTTTCCATCCTTGCAAAAGACAGGGGGAGAAGCAATGTGGTGTTAGCTTGGTCGCTGATCCGGTAAGCTTCATTGCTCTGTTAGGAACTGTGTGTCTTAACTGTGTCCATGTTATATCATATTGTCCATATCCGAACTAATCTGCCAAAACGCACCGAAAAGGGCAGTGCACTAGCACACGTGTACACGTATGTATATATTATATATATTCATACAATTATTTATCTATATTCATATGCGCACCAGAATTAACATCCGAGACATAACTAATAACATCCTTTTTCATCAAACTATATACACTGAATGCACACAGTTTTCACAGTTCGACATTTTGCCCCTGGTGTTCATTCAACAGCAATTGCACATATCATAATCCACAGGCACAGTCATTCCGGGGACGAGGGGCGAATATCGGAATCAACATACGCGTCTCACCTTGTGGCAGCGTTCTGAACTCGATGTGCGTCTCCAGCCTCTCCCGAGCCGAGGTGGATGCGTTGTTGAAGTGGGGTGCCGCGATGATCTTGACCTTGACACTGGCGCGATACACCGTGTTGGGCGAAATGCCTGCACGGTCATAAAGGGTTGGCTGACATGATCGAATGAAAATACAGTGCTACTATTCGCACACATCAGAGCACAAGGTACTATAGCGGTTCCTGTACATCATAGCGTGATTGGATCATAGCGTTAAAACACAGTCACACCGAATGGTGGTTGACTGTTTGGAAGGTGCAGGAACTCCCGAGAAGTGTGTTTGGATGAGAGAAGTCACTGGTCGATTCGTTCCATGTAATTCCCATGGGTTTAATGATTCCTGAGAAGTTTGTACGGGGGCATGCTCTCACGTCACTCCCTGCCCCTACGGGTCTATGGGTTGCTTACGAACAGTGGCCAACAGAACGCGCTCCGAGATAAAGCTACGGTACTTTTCTCTGTATCGGCCTCATGCGAATCTAACGTAGCCCACAACCGAACTGAAACGAGCCTCAACATAACCGAAACTACCTTCATGTGCGACGACTCTGACGATGTGTGTGGCCAAATGAATCTTAACAAACTGACGATAGCATTGCCCGAGAAACTAACTGAGGAAATGACAATAAGACTGACTTCCGGATTAATGTTTGGCATACCAGACCTCCGGTCGAGCCAGACGTTGCGATGGGACAAGCTTTACTCGCCACAGTATGCTGTTTTGTAACATTTTGTGAGACGCACACTGACACTGCCGTCATCAGTTTGGAAATAAGTTCATGCAAACATACAATTCCCGATAATGTCGCTTCTTTCACACGGCCTGGAAGGAAAGTGCACCGGAAAATACCCGCGAAATCGTACGATTTCGCCAAAAAAACTCTCGCGAAGGCTTTTCTTGGCACCAGATGTTCGAGCTTCGTTCACCTCCGATACGAAAATACCGAGTGCATGTCGTTTTCTGATCTTGTTGCACCGACTCGTGCCGTCGTGCCACTAACTAGTAACACTGCCTCACTGACCTTTCATAGTTATCCACTGACCTGTGGCGCCGAACTACCGACATGCACCGGCACACCACTGACCTGTGACGCTGTGTCACTGACTTGTGACGCTGTGTCACTGACCTGTGACGCTGTGTCACTGACCTGTGATGGTGTGCTACTGGCCCGTGATGGTGTGTCACTGACCTGTGATGGTGTGTCACTGACCCGTGATGGTATGTCACTGACCTGTGATGGTGTGTCACTGATTCGTGATGGTATGTCACTGACCTGTGATGGTGTGTCACCGACTCGTGAGGGTATGTCACTGACCTGTCATGGTGTGTCATTGACTCGTGATGGTGTGTCACTGACCTGTGATGGTGTGTCACTGACCTGTGATGGTGTGTCACTGACCTGTGATGGTGTGTCACTGACCTGTGATGGTGTGTCGGTAGACGCTGTGTCACTGACTTGTGACGCTGTGCCACTGACCTGTGACACTGTACCAGTGCGCCACTGACCTGTGACGCTGTGCCACTGACCTGTGATGGTGTATCACTGACCTGTGATGGTGTGTCACTGACCTGTGATGGTGTGTCGGTAGACGCTGTGCCACTGACTTGTGACGCTGTGCCACTGACCTGTGACACTGTACCAGTGCGCCACTGACCTGTGACGCTGTGCCACTGACCTGTGACGGTGTGCCACTGACATGTGATGGTGTGCTAATGACATGTGACACTGTACCAGTACGCCACTGACCTGTGATGGTGTGTCGGTAGACCCTGTGCCACTGACCTGTGACGGCGTGTCACTGACCTGTGATGGTGTGCTAATGACCTGTGACACTGTACCAGTGCGCCACTGACCTGTGACACTGTACCAGTACGCCACTGACCTGTGATGGTGTGTCGGTAGACGCCCGGCTTGACGGTGCGCACCTCCACACTGTTCACACACACCGAGTGCTGGTGGTTGCTGTTGCTCGGCATCCACGAGATGACGGCCGATGTGGCCGACACGTTGGTGGCGCGCACGGCAGTCGGCGCCAGCCGCACGTCTCGACCAATCAGCATCGTGCAGGCCGCGTCACGTGACGTGCGTCTCGCCGGCGTCACGGAGCGCACGCTGACGCGGTGCGGCTGCCAGGCGGGTGCGGTGGCACGTCACAGCGTGGCCGGCCGTGACGGGCAGGTCAGGGGAGCGGTGGGGTCACGGGCGGGTCACGGTCACGGGTGGGTTATGGCCGCACGTTGGTCATGGTCGCTGTTTGGTCACGGTCACGGGTTGGTCAAGGCCACATGTTGGTCATGGTCGCAGCTTGGTCACGGTCACGGGTTGGTCATGGCCACACGTTGGTCATGGTCGCAGCTTGGTCACGGTCACGGGTTGGTCATGGTCACATGTTCATGCAGTACATGAAGCAAGAACTAAGAGCAACGCGACAGTGTCTTGTCCAATGTATCACCTGGGGGGACGGGGGTGCGTGGATCCCAGTCATGGCTGTGACTTCCCAGACAGCATCGACTCTCCACTACCTTCGGGCGGGGGGGGGGGCTCCTCACCTGGGCCCGGTCCGCCCGGGCACCGCCTGAATCGTGCAGCCCACAAGGGACGCACGCGTTAGTCTCTGGCACTGCACCCACCCTGTCTGGGGACGAAGTCTCCCACTCACCCGACACTGCACCCACCCTGTCTGGGGACGAAGTCTCCCGCTAACCCGACACTGTACCCACCCTGTCTGGGGACGACGACGACCCACCAACCCGACACTGCACCCACCCTGTCTGGGGACGAAGTCTCCCACTCACCCGACACTGCACCCACCCTGTCTGGGGACGAAGTCTACCCACCAACTCGACACTGCACCCACCCTGTCTGGGGACGAAGTCTACCCACCAACCCGACATTGCACCCACCCTGTCTGAGGACGAAGTCTACCCACCAACCCGACATTGCACCCACCCTGTCTGGGGACGAAGTCTCCCACTCACCCGACACTGCACCCACCCTGTCTGGGGACGAAGTCTCCCGCTAACCCGACACTGTACCCACCATGTCTGGGGACGACGACGACCCACCAACCCGACACTGCACCCACCCTGTCTGGGGACGAAGTCTCCCACTCACCCGACACTGCACCCACCCTGTCTGGGGACGAAGTCTCCCGCTAACCCGACACTGTACCCACCCTGTCTGGGGACGACGACGACCCACTAACCCGACACTGCACCCACCATGTCTGGGGACGAAGTCTCCCCACCAACCCGACACTGTACCCACCATGTCTGGGGACGAAATCTCCCCACCAACCCGACACTGTACCCAACCCGTCCGGAGACGACGACGACCGACTCACCCGAGACAGGTCGACGCCTTCGATGAGCGCCCGCGTGAGGTCCAGCGACGACAGACGACCCACTCACCCGAGAGAAGTCGACGCCTTCGATGAGCGCTCGTGTGAGGTCCGGAGACGACGACGACCAACTCACCCGAGACAGGTCGACGCCTTCGATGAGCGCTCGCGTGAGGTCCGGCGCGCGAGCCGTGGTTCGCAGCAGACCGTCCACGTACACGTGGTAGCAGTCGACGGTGCCGGGCGGCGCGTCCGCCGGCGTCCAGCCGATCACCACCGACTTGTTCAGCTGGCGCTCCAGCGTCAGCTGACGCGGCGGCGGCACTGCGGGCCACGCCGGTCACGCAGAGGTCACACGGGGTCACGTCAGTGGCAGGCGATGCGGTTTGGCTGTGCTGTGATGGGACGTAGAAGTCAGACGACCACGGCCGTCTGGGCGAGTTGCAAGGCTCGTTGCGGGCGTTCAGAACACCACGAATACACTCACTGATGACCCAGAGAAATACGAAGAACGCGATATCGTCCCGCACCATTGGGTCCCCACATCGCTGCCGCACTTCAGACAGCATCTGTGGAGTCTAGCTATACATATGAGAGGCAATGCTCTTTGCATTTAGTCAATACACCAACGCGTATCGAGGTGTATAAACCACCACACCGAAAGCGAGACAGTCATTCGATACCGGAATAGGAAAACAAACGTCCTGTAGGTATTCGGACCCGAATCGAAATTGCATCCAAATGCGGAATACTGAGCGTTCCAACAAAGCAGCTGATATATTTCGTGGATTTCAACCGCTTTCGGAAATCCCTGATAGAATCTGAACACTGCATTTGCATTTGGCTGTTGCAATATTCGTTCAACGTATTGGTCGTCATACAGCGGATGTTTCAAATGAAGACACGATCCGGCCCTTTTTCCTATACACTCAGATCAATAACCCCAAATAATTGGTGTCACAGACTAGTTAAAATAAAGCCGAATACCTTTAATGGTTACTTATTCTGGTCCGAACTTTTGCATAGAACGTTAACTATTAAAGAAAATGATAGACGCCAGACTATCTCTAACGACGAAAATGGTACACACCGACTATTTACATTGCTACAAGACAGGCCCTAGGATACAAGCTGTGCACCATTACAAGGCAGGGGCCCTGGGAGGAAAAGTGTGCAGCGTCACTTAGTTTGGATTTTAGAGGGGGTTACTATCCGGGGACGGGGTGTGAGGATCTGACCGGAGAGACGATGAGAGGATGACGGAGGATCTGACCGGCAAGATAATTACTAGCGAATGGAATGAAGATAAGGGAATTAAGAAACAAAAATAGCAACTAATTGTATACACGGCGCTACAATAAACAATGGCAAAAGACTGACGAATTCCGATGACATGGAACGATCTAGCCAAACGCGATGCAAATCGGAGATTATCACGCACACGAAGACATCGCCATTCCTGTCGACCTGAGCCGCTGAAAGGCACAAGATTGCCGTAAGACGCCGGACCGCAGGCGGCTGCTGCCGTCGCGCGCCCACCTGTGCCGAGGCTGCCGCCGGCGCCGAACTCCTGGTCCTCCTCGTCGCTGAACACGGACGGCTCGTAGCCGTAGTTGACGGTCGACGCGCTCTGGCCGAACTCGTCTGCGCGGCACACGACAGCGTCACACGTCTGACGTCACTGCGACGTCACCACGGCGTGACGCGGAGGGCAGGCCACGACACCGGCAGCGTCGCCAGGCTGGGGCGCACGATCAGACGTCGGAGACGTGACGTCACGCGTGACAGGTGCGACGCCAAGATGCAATCACGCGAACACTGTTGGTCGAGTCGTAGTGTTCAGAGGCTGGCTGAAAAGCGTGTCGAACTTCGCGGTGAGAACAATTTTGCATTTAAGTGTCAGCATTGGCTTCGGTTCAGATTTCACTCTCGTGTGCCGACGGTAGCAACCGTGTATATTGAGTCATCGTAGTAAGAGCTCTATCGACGTATCAAAATTGTGTTAGATATAGTGCTCACGAAATGTTCAACTGATGGAATGTTAGACACATCTTCACTGGAATTAGGGCCCGTGTTGTAACGATATGAAGTCAGGAGTGTGGAAGTTCACCCCAGGATGAACACGTAAAGCTTCGGCGACATCGGGGACAAAGGGACATTCCAAATCTCAAACAGCTTGACGTTGATGTGGACTCCACAATTCGTCATGCAAATTATAGCTATGCAGTATCCACAAACCGTGGAAATATGGACAATGTCGTCGCATTGTGGCATCTCGAAATGTACGAGTATATGGTTGTTCAATTAGTGGATATTGAACATCATCCCCACCCCTCTTTCCCACACCTCCCCATTATTTGCAATTATAACATGGCACCCAATATCCCATGTCAAAATGGCTTGGCTATAGGCCTAAGGTCGCCCCAAATTATTTCTGCCCTCCCATGACCTCCATGCGTCCCCGTCCCTAATGCTTTTCATAAATTGGCACTACTGAATTCACTGGGAAGATAACATCCTACAATGCATGCATGAAGCTGTCACATGTATTCCGGACGTCGACTATCAAACCATTAGCGTTGCTACAAGCATCAATACATCAGCTCACAAGGTGGATCCAGTGAACAAATACGACACGGAACGAAAAACAGCAAAGCTAATCGTACGATCAAATGCACTACAGCCACCGGGATCATTTCCGCTGCAGGCTTCAGATCACCGAAATGAACTCATTAACTTCAACACCATGCAGATGAGCTCATCCGCATGGTCTGACCACGAAAGAAAGTAGATGACATCCAGCTACGTCTATGTTTATATAGCATCAGTCACGTACAAAACTTACGAAAACCATTAGTCAATCAAAATGCTCCTAAAGGCCGCTGCTTGACTGTCGCCTATCTGCATTACTAAACATACGAAGGCATGCGCCCTCCATCAGCTGTTAATGCACTACAGTCACGTGACAGGAGAGGGGCAAAGACTAGATAGCCGCGGTATCCTCAGGGAGTCAAGCCGCTAACACTCTTGGATTTCACCCGACATCGGGACATGCGAGATTGGCGCACACCTAGTGCTCACGCGCCGACGTCCGTGGCCACCGCTTAGGCTGAGAAGCACACAAAAATACCGCAGGTTTTGACCATTATACGGACATGTCGTCAACCACATTAGTGCCAGCGCAAATCCAATAAGCCGACACCCATCCAACTGTCGCCAATATAGCTCCTGCCAGCAGCGCGTTCTCGAGTGTGATGTGCGATGTGCTGGACAAATGCAGCCTTCTCCCATGGCCTAGCCTAATACAGGAAATGATGCCATGAAAAATATGAACGGCCGGGCGGAACAGCGCAGCGCCGCCGGTTAGCGCTGTTGGTGTCACAGCAAAACCGCCGTCCAGTCGACACTACTTCAGAACGGGGGTCAAGCCGAGTCGGACGTCAGTTGAGTCGGATTGGGGCGGATCATGAGTGACGGGATCGGGTCGGGTCGGGTCGGGTCGGGTCGGGTCGGGTCGGGTCGGGTCGGGTCGGGTCGGGTCGGGTCGGGTCGGGTCGGGTCGGGTCGGGTCGGGTCGGGTCGGGTCGGGTCGGGTCGGGTCGGGTCGGGTCGGGTCGGGTCGGGTCGGGTCGGGTCGGGTCGGCTTGGTTCGGATGGGATGGGATCGGATCGGATATTGCTTCTTGTACCAATTGCTTGCGTAGTTTCCGCAGTAAAAGCACATACATAATGACGCTACATGACGGAGCAGGGGTCATGCCGATGCAATTAATTGAACCGCCGGGCACAACAGTTCTTTTGAGAAACCAGCATTGCAATATAAATAAATACACGAAATATGCTTTATTGACATTAGGCATTTGCAGCTGCCTCTGTGCACAAAAAATAGCGGAGACAATGCAGGTGAAATAGCCTGCCGGTCAGCCGAAAAAAAACGAACCACCGACAGAATCGAGAGTGGGCCGGAGTGACCGAAATTCGGAAAAGCGGGTGCGCCCAAACCAGAAGGACCAACATCCAAAGTCTGGCCCAAGCAATCTCAAGCAGCTACCGTCCAAAGTCAGACTGGACTAGCGTGGCCACCAGTTGGATCAGGTCGGGCCAGAGTGGCCACCAGTCGGATCAGGCCGGGCCAGAGTGGCCACCAGTGGGATCAAGCCGGACCTGAGTGGCCACCGGTCGGGTCAGGCCGGACCTGAGTGGCCACCGGTGGGAGCAGGTTGGGCCAGAATAGCCGCCAGTCGGATCAGATCAGACCCGAGTGTCCACCGGTCGGATCAGGCCGGGCCAGAGTGGCCACCGGTCGGATCAGGCCAGGCCAGCGTGGCCACCAGTCGGATCAGGCCAGGCCAGAGTAGCCACCAGTCGGATCAGGCAGACAGACCAGCCGGCAGTCCGAGCGGCAACTCCTGCTACAGTGACCGGCTACGGCCGGGGCGTGCCTACGGCCAGACGGAGGGCCGGCTACGGCCGGGGCGTGCGTACGGCCAGACGGAGGGCCGGCTACGGCCAGACGGCATGCAGTTGCGGCGCACCGGAGGGGGAGAGCACCGCCGACAGCGCCGACTGGTGGCGCGGCCCGTGCGCCGCGTCTCGCCGCAGCGGGGGCATCGAGCGCCGGATTCGCGCGCCGTACTTGTCGACGCGCAGGTCAGCTACCGGGGAGGCACGTGTTAACTTCTACGGGCAAGCACCGAGTACCGCTCACTCTGCCTGACCAACTGGTGTCCTCTCGGCATAGTATAAACATCGAGTCCGTGACGATTGAGAGGTGGAGAACGCCGCTGAAAAACGCGGAGGAGATGACGGTTCGGCGACGGACGGGGATGGTTCAGTCTGAGAAACGGGGCGATGCACGACTGGATACGGGGAGATAAATGCACGTGAGCCGGCGGCACAAACGACTGGGAGACGAGGTGAGTAACGTCTAGTAACCGGGTGTGTACGACTAGGGTACGGATAGAAAGTCGGGGCACCGGAGAGAAACGTCGGGGAACTGGGAGTCACGGAGACAAGATACAGGCAGATAAATATCGATGTACCGAGGCGACACACCATAAGGCACGAGAAGAAGCATGCCAGAACCCACCAGTGTGCTACTAGGAGACCGAAGAAACGTTTGCGAACCGAAGAGATATGCTAGTAAGAACCGGAGAGATATGCTAGTAAGAACCGAAGACATATACTAGTAAGAGACGGAGAGATCATTACGACAGCCGGGGAGACACGTCTGCGATGTCCCGCCGCAGCGACAAGAGTCACGATGGCGATAACGGGACAATCACCACGCCGGACGGATGATGGCTGGGCATCAACAGTTGGGTTGCGACCACTCCCACCGTCTTGTGAGCCTACCTTGGAACCCAACGGGGTCAGCAACAACACTTCAATGGGGGACGGTCATGCCTAATATATGCGTTTCCTCCGATTCACCTTTAATTCACTTTTTCATTAATCGTTGATAGGTGAATTCCCATTCACTTTTCAGCGTTTAATGAAACGTTGTCGACTAATTGGATAGAACTAGAAGGGGATCAAACGCTAGTGTCATAAGGATCACACGTGCATGGGTATGTTTTCTGTGCTATTTACAACAACATTGGAGTTTGCAATGCGACATCAAATTATACTTTTCCGATGCCTTTGACCACGTACAACAATCAAACGCAATGCTTGCTCAATACATCGGCTATGTTTCGACCGTGCCGCTCGCCGGTTAGTTGTCAACTCGTCCTCTCGGACAGGCGATCCTTCAGATCCACACAGCATCTGTCTGATGCCTAGCCAACTCACCAGCTTTTACAACGCAGCTGACAGCCATCAGCCCAACAGCGGGGCAAGGCGGCGGCGAATGGCCCTTGTGGCTCATAGTTGCACTAATCTTTTATGTCATTATCTTTATCTCTTATATGAATGGTGGTGATGGGCTGGATGCAGGGCACATGCGGCCGACTTGGAAGCTATCTGCACAGCCTTTACCAGCGCAGACAGATATGAATGCAGACAAGGGCTGGTTTGCCTCCTCACGGGAGGCAGACAACTGATGACAAAATACGGGTAGCGACGCAGGAGTGGCGGACGACAACCGCTGTCACAGCTGCAGCAGGAGCCGCAGCCGCTGCTGCAGCCGATGACGACCGGCCACCTTCCAGTTCCCCGGGCATCAGCCGACTGAACAGTGGTGTGTGCAAAAGGAGATCGAGGAGCTAAGGCTGTGACCTGGCCCTGGGTACAATTTTGGCCCACACATCGAGCTACAGAGGAGTCTGACTTTTTCACTCGACAAATTGATCGTTTGTTCGATAGGAATGAGCCCAGTCACATTAAGGCGGCGTGAGAACCGGAAATTGCCGAATTCGTCCCTCGCAGATAATCCGTCGGCAGTTGGGTCCGGGTATTTTTTCCAGCAGGATGTGAGCCGGTGGGTCGATGCATCAGAGGAACATCTCACCGAGGCCACTGATCGGTGAGAGAGGGGCCATCTCACCACATCACCCATGGAGCACGTCGCCGTCGGTCGGGAGAAACTCACCGCACCACCGATTCGAACGTCCCAACCCAACGCGAGAAGCATCTCACCGCTCCACTGAAAGCAGCATCTCACAGCAGAGCCAGGCTCAGGAGCAACGCAGCATATCTAACGGAGCCGTGTGTTCTCCAGCACGCCAGCTGGCGGACAAATCGGAACCACCGACGCACGAGGGGACAACTCACCGACGCCGCCGAGCAGTGCCTCGTCGGCCGAGTTGAAGTCGAGGTCCTGCGGCAGCGAGGTCGACACGGACGTGCGGTCGCAGTCGCGCAGGCCGGCCACCACCTGCCGGTGGAACTCGAGCAGGTCCTCGCCGACCAGCTTCTGCACGAAGTTGGAGGGCACCAGGCCGCGCCGGCCCTGCAGCGTCTCGCCGTCCAGGAAGCCGTCCTCGTCCATCTCGCCCCACACCAGCACGTAGTCACCGGCGTTCAGACGCAGCTCGCTCTCGGGCGCCTCGTTCGGCGAATGCTGGAACGGGTCGTACGAGTACCTGCCAACAGGTGGCACTAGCGTCGATCGAGCCGTGGAAAGCCGCAAAGCGTTAATGGAGTCATTACAGCACAGCAGGAAGCCAAGCCCCACACCAGGTTTACGATAGACAACGGAAGCATCGCAACACATAAGTCGCCAACGGAAGGAATAAAATGTAAGCCATTGAATACAACACAATTTATTAACCCGTCCCGTCTCGTGGGGGTCTTCAACCGCCCCCTCAGGTTTTTCGCTGATAGCGGACGAACGGCGCGCGGCAGCGCGCCCAAATTTGGCATACTTTTCCCACATCAATTTGGCATGCTGATTCAAAATGTTTAAGTCAGGTCATCTAGGGTCAACAAGTTAGTCGAGGTCAAGTGAGGTCACCTCCAAAAAGTTAAACCCGTCGTCACGCTTTAACGGATATATATATTTTAATGAAACTTTCAGCGTTTGCTTATCCTTGGAGATGCAACAAAACGTACCAGTCGAATTTTTGTTTTTTGTTTGTTTTTGACTACATATAAATTCAGCATAATTGCCAATTGCAGTTCAAATAGAATATTCTGGTTAAAGTAAGCATTTTTTATCAGAGCAAGTTGATTTCCAACAACGTTTCTCGGTCTGCTCTACCTATTGGAAAAGGAAAATTAAAGAAAAGCTGAAGACTCAACATTTTTTAATTTAAAAAATATTTATAATTTTATTTTTTGGGGCCAAACAATGATATAGCCCTGGTCGACTTAGCTGTCCTTTTCTCATTCCAAATATTTTTTTCTTCATATATCCCCCAAATAAACTCCCCAGAGCAAAAAACAACGCAAGTCGTGAGAAGTCGTGAACATCTAGCCCCCTGGTGACGTCACTTTTGGGGAAACTTATTTTGGGGGTTGATCCGGACCCTACTCATCGAGCGCTTTCCTTGGACACCTCTTTTGTTTTCGTGCGACGCTTAGTTTGGACTTTACAGGGGGTTACTCTCCGCCCCCCCCCAGACGGAGTGTGAGGATCTGACCGGAGAGACGGCGCGGGTTAAAAACCCAACGTTCCAGTACCCGCAGCGAAATGCAACACCAAGCTACAGAGCGACGACTCGCTGCCCACGCTCGTGCTCCTGCAGCGCATCTGACCTGGCTATGTGCACCTGGCATTTCCCTTTGCCTGGTATGTCGAGTACGTCGACGACACCGGGCATCGGTGCCGGCTGAGTCGGCGCCGTCGGCGGCCGACCGACCGTCGCGGCGGGGTTCGTATGTGGCGCTGCCACGTGGGTCAGACCCGCCGGGTGCGCCATTACGTGCGGCACGTTCGTCTGCGACATCACCATCTGCGCCGGGTTGGTCGGCATCAGACCCGGAACGACGCCGTTCACCAGGCCCATCTTATCTGAAACCCGGACAGGCCAAATCGTGCATTCGTTAAATCTCACGTCGAGACAAACGGCACAGAGAGTACCAGAGGTTCCGGGTTAAACACTGGCGCCGCTCAGGACATTTCCAATCCCGCGGCCCACCGGTGAAACAGTGTGGGCGGCGCCATTAGAAGTGAGTGTGCATAAAGTGCGTCGTGAACCACCCAATGAACAAACGGCACAGTAAAAACATGAATATCGTTCGACATACTTGAAGACCACAAATTGGACATGGGTTCCTGTACGATAATATAAATCATAGATACGTGCATGCATGCATGCATATATATATACATTAATGCACATATATATGACATGCAGGATCATTCATTCATTGATATATATATATATATATATATATATATATATATATATATATATATATATATATATATATATATACTCTCACCTGTGTGGTAGATGGCCTGAAGCTGGTTTGACAGCTGGTTGGGCAGCTGGTTGGGCAGCTGGTTGGGCAGCTGGTTGGGCAGCTGGTTGGGCAGCTGGTTGGGCAGCTGGTTGGGCAGCTGGTGGAGAGCTGCCAGGCCGGTGGCTGGCGCTGTAGTCTGGGCGGTCGGCAGCCGAGATAACGACGACGGGCCGGACGCCGACAGGGAGGCCAGGAAGCCGCTGAAGGTGGCCGGCAGCGACGTCGGCTGGCTGAAGGACGCCGAGAGCGGCGTGGCCGGCGTCAGGAACGTCGACCGGGTAGCGGCCGAGCCCGGGTTGGCCAGCGAGTTGCTGAGGCCTGAAACGGCCGCACCGGTCGGTCACACGGAGTCGGCGAGGGGGGGGGGTCAGGGCGACGAGCGCCATCTGCCACGGGCGCGCGGGTCAGCTGCTGGGTGGGAGGCGGTACACGGGTCAGCTGCTGGGTGGGAGGCGGCACATAGGCTAGTTTTGTACACTATAGCGAGGATCATAAGTAAAACATAAGCATAGGTCACTGACGAATGGTGCGCAAGGAAGACGTCGGCACTCGATCACAGCTGTTCGTCATTTCCATTATAATTCGCCATGCATCCTTCATCTTCCACGGGAAAGTCGCAGCGTGCAGATGATGTGGCGTTCGGGTCGCCAGGTCCTCCTCGTAGTGGACCGCTGGCACGCCAACGTTGGTCTGCGGCCAACTAATTGTTAATGTTGCATAGCTTAGCATGGAATACGCTTGGAGAGGCAAAGAAGTACTCACGCTTTGCCACCTTGTCACACATTTACCGAGCTCTTCATGCATATTTAAGTTCAAGTTGCACATGGCTACGATAGTCGGTCGCCACAGACATCCATCTTCATGGCAGAGGCGAGCCTGACCTAGGTATGTGCTCCGACGGTGCTTTCTGTACGCCAGCGCGACCGACCTCCACACCAGGTCGACCTGCAGCCAGTGCGCTGTCATGGCCTCCGATCTCGGCCCGGCGGTCTCGGGTCATTTCGGCCGCCGTCCAGCGGTCGGCCGTGACGGTGTCTCGGTCCACTTGGGCCACGTCTTGTGTGAGCGACTACAGCATGTCTCGGAACGTCACCGGTGGCATTGCTCTCAGTGTCACTCCCACAACTGGCGTCCCACAAGAAGTCCACTCTACCAGCCAGGTCTCGGGACGACTTATTTTGAGCGGCATTGAACGTTGTACTGTGAAGCGCGTTTCTACCGAGGGGTTGTTGAATCACGGACGCAGCTTGTGACGGTGAAGCTCCTCAAACGGAGGCGTTGTGCTTTGCTTGCTTCGCTTTTGGAACCGCTTCCCTCATTCCGAGCCGGCCTGGTGCTCACTATCATCACTTGAACATCTTTTCCAATATGTTGCGACAGGTTGGAAAGCTATCCGCGCTACACTGAGAAACTTTGCTCATTTGGACATCGCATACACATGGAAGCGCTATGTTTTGTTTTCTGGCAGCTGGTATATATATGTATATATATATATATATATATATATATATATATATATATCTAATATACAGTCTAGCGTACTGTATACTATAATGTATGTTCTATATACATATGCATGTCAGGGGTGCCCAACCCGCAGAGTACCACATGCCGTATCGACAAGTCCGAGAGGGCCCGAGGGCCGCACCTATAAAACACTCTGAAAGCCACATATTATGCAGAACAAAAAATTCGAAGAATCTATTAATGAGACACCTAGTTTCTTGGAAGTGGGAACCAACTGCAAAGAGAAAAGATGACTAAGACGAGAAGACTAAAAATAATGTATAGAAATATACTTAACCTAACCTCCTAAATGTTAGAACCTAACCTGAACTAACCAATGAACCTAATCTAGTCTAATCCAACCTAAACATAACTTAACCTATCCTAAAACACGCTCTTGAGGAAAAGGATGTTCCAACACACGTTTGGAATGGTGGAGGCCCGCACAGATGACTCAGGAAATGATCTGGCGGACTTCACGCAATGCTAATTTTGACAAGTGGCCGCGGTCCGCACGGAATGGCCTCGCGGGCCGCATGGAATGGCCTCGCGGGCCGCGGGTTGGGGACCCCTGCTATACGTACTATGCTGTATATATACGCTACACAATCACAATTAGCTATTCATAAGAGGGTGAAAGATATGACGCGCCGGCTGCAGCGAAGTGGAAGCTGATGTCAAGCGCGCTATGTGCAGACCGGGCCGGTTCTACGCGCAGTGTTCTTCAAGATTAAGGAGCCCGGCTACATGAGGGTTCACGGCGCCAAGACACCCACGCAGTGGGGCTCAAAGGGGCACACACGACGGACGCCACGATGAACGTCTATACAACACGTCTATACAAGTCGTCCACACACACACGTCTATACAAGGGTCTACACGGGCTGGAGCTGGAGGCCAAGGAAGTATCTGCTGGGCTGGATTGCCTGCACGAACCGTACACTGCAGACAGCGGCGCACAACCTGACCAACGCCACGGAAGCCCGTCTGGACGGCCACCCTCAGGCAGCGCCGGTTTACATCGAGTTCTACAAAACGGTGCGCCCACTTGGATCGCGCTCCGGAGACAGGGTGGCAGTTCGGACGGACTGTAGTTACGGGAACGGCCGCCTGACCGTGCTACACACACGGGAACGGCCGCCTGACCGTGCTACACACACGGGAACGGCCGCCTGACCGTGCTACACACACGGAAACGGCCGCCTGACCGTGCTACACACACGGGAACGGCCGCCTGACCGTGCTACATACACGGAAACGGCCGCCTGACCGTGCTACACACACGGGAACGGCCGCCTGACCGTGCTACACACACGGGAACGGCCGCCTTACCGTGCTACACACACGGGAACGGCCGCCTGACCGTGCTACACACACGGGAACGGCCGCCTGACCGTGCTACATACACGGGAACGGCCGCCTGACCGTGCTACACACACGGAAACGGCCGCCTGACCGTGCTACACACACGGGAATGGCCGCCTGACCGTGCTACACACACGGAAACGGCCGCCTGACCGTGCTACACACACGGGAACGGCCGCCTGACCGTGCTACACACACGGGAACGGCCGCCTTACCGTGCTACACAAACGGAAACGGCCGCCTTAGCGTGCTACGCAAACGGAAACGGCCACCTTACCGCGCTACACAAACGGAAACGGCCGCATTCCCGTGAACGAACACGGCATACGTGAACGCCTATCCACAGCACTACGCACAAGGGAACGGCCAGTTTGCAGTGTTCTACAGGTGGAAGCGTCCAGTTACACTAGACCCTACACACGATAATGTCTATCTGTGGTCTGCAGATCGAGCGCCCATCTGGACAGTACTCTACAGACTGGTGTCTATGGTCTGCAAATGGAGCACCCATCTGGACAGTACTCTACAGACTGGTGTCTATGGTCTGCAGATGGAGAGCCAATCTGGACAGTACTCTACAGACTGGTGTCTATGGTCTGCAGATGGAGAGCCCATCTGGACAATACACTACAGACTGGTGTCTATGGGCTGCAGATAGAGCGCCCATCTGGACAGTACTCTACAGACTGGTATCTATGGTCTGCAGATGGAGAGCCCATCTGGACAGTACTTTACAGACTGGTGTCTATGGTCTGCAGATGGAGAGCCCATCTGGACAGTACTCTACAGACTGGTGTCTATCTATGGTCTGCAGATGGAGAGCCCATCTGGACAGTACTCTACAGACTGGTGTCTATGGTCTGCAGATGGAGTGGCCATCTGGACAGTACTCTACAGACTGGTGTCTATTTATGGTCTGCAGATGGAGAGCCCATCTGGACAGTACTCTACAGACTGGTGTCTATCTATAGTCTGCAGATGGAGAGACCATCTGGACAGTACTTTACAGACTGGTGTCTATCTATGGTCTGCAGATAGAGCGCCCATCTGGACAATACTCTACAGACTGGTGTCTATGGTCTGCAGATGGAGCGTCCATCTGGACAGTACTCTACAGACTGGTGTCTATCTATGGTCTGCAGATGGAGAGCCCATCTGGACAGTACTATACAGACTGGTGTCTATCTATGGTCTGCAGATGGAGAGCCCATCTGGACAGTACTCTACAGACTGGTGTCTATCTATGGTCTGCAGATGGAGAGCCCATCTGGACAGTACTCTACAGACTGGTGTCTATGGTCTGCAGATGGAGTGGCCATCTGGACAGTACTCTACAGACTGGTGTCTATTTATGGTCTGCAGATGGAGAGCCCATCTGGACAGTACTCTACAGACTGGTGTCTATCTATAGTCTGCAGATGGAGAGACCATCTGGACAGTACTCTACAGACTGGTGTCTATCTATGGTCTGCAGATAGAGCGCCCATCTGGACAATACTCTACAGACTGGTGTCTATGGTCTGCAGATGGAGCGCCCATCTGGACAGTACTCTACAGACTGGTGTCTATCTATGGTCTGCAGATGGGGAGCCCATCTGGACAGTACTCTACAGACTGGTGTCTATGGTCTGCAGGTGGAGTGCCCATCTGAACAGTACTCTACAGACTGGTGTCTATCTATGGTCTGCAGATTGGAGAACCAATCTGGACTACTCTACAGACTGGTGTCTATGGGCTGCAGATGGGGCGTCCATCTGGACAGTACTCTACAGACGGCAGCGTCATCTGGACGCTGCTCTACAGGGCCGACGGGCCCACCTGCGGTGCGACACACCGGCCTTCGACGACCGCCGGCGGCGGCGTGGGGCCCGAGTAGGTCCGGCTCTCTGCGGACCCGACTCGGGTGGTGGTGCTGGTGCTGGTGCTGGTGGTGGTGGTGTCGACGTGGGAAGCCGAGCTCCGGCGCCGACCGGTCCGCGGGTGGACACCGAGGGCGAGCCAGCCGCGCGGACAGACCGACTGTATACGGCCGGCGGCAGTGACCCGGCCAGGGGAAAGCCGGGTCAAACGTGCAGCACAACCGACGAGGAACGCGTGCAGCGGCGGCGGGTGGCCATGGTGACCGCTTACAGAGTCAGACTTGCGCTTACGATCTCAGCAAACTGGTCATTGATGATAGCTTTAAAATAGTTTGTTTTAAGCTCCCACGAACTCGTGTACAACCATAGTTTGTGATGATACTCTCGAAATTGATTGGACTTCCGAGCACATGTCACGAGGGATACGACGCCGTAAAGCGAAACGGCCGAATGGGAACGAAATGCCAGTTACCTGCCCTCTACATGGGCAACAAGATCCCATACGTGGACGGCTGGGAAGTCTCCGGAACATTTCAACACATCTGGAGGTTGTCGGAACTCCCAATGCAGGTGCCATTTGGGGGTGAAGTGCATGTTAAATTTTACATCGGGAATTCGAACTGCCCACCATGGGCTTGCCACGGGGAGGGCTTTTAGCTACGTTGGGCTACTCCCGCCAGGGGAGCCAAACACCCTTCAGGTCAGCGCGCGGCCACATCGGAAGCGGTGCGCGCGTCTCACCTATCGTGGAGCGGTTCTTGTCCAGCTCGGCCAGCACCTTGTTGTCGTTCTCGATCTTGGCCATGATCTTGTCGAGGTCCAGGCTGGCGGTGGTGGGCCGCGCGCCGGTGGTGACGCTCGACATATGGATGTCCGTCTGCCGCTGCGACAACCCTGCGACACCCGACCGCGCCGTGTCAGACGAGACCGCGCAGACGACCGGCGACGCGGCCAACACCCGACCACAGACGAGACCGCACAGACGACCGGCGACACGGCCAGCACCCGACCACAGACGAGACCGCACAGACGACCGGCGACGCGGCCAACACCCGACCCCAGACGAGACCGCACAGAGGACCGGCGACGCGGCCAACACCCGACCCCAGACGAGACCGCACAGACGACCGGCGACGCGGCCAACACCCGACCCCGGACACACCGCGTTGTGGCTGTCCGCTGGCTAACCGTTACGGCGTCAAACGGCCCCGGAACTCCAGCTATCCAGCCCCGATCTCAAGCTGAGCGATCTTCGCCGAAGCTCCCTGATCCGTGTCTAACCTAACCGAATGACCTATAACATAACCTATAATAACCCAACCTAACCGAACAGCTCCAAACATCCAGCGAGGACCACGATATTATTTTTTTTAAACCTAAAAATATGGTTAAATAGTGAGCGGTAGGCATAGGCGAAGGTGATGACGTCACAATTATGGGAGCCCAATATAAAAGTTCGTCCCATTCACTGTGAAACCTGCGGCGGTACCAATGGAGAACAATCATCAGCATCCCCAGCGTCACAGCGGATCCATCGCCACAGCATCCTCAGCATCACAGTATCTCCACCACCACCTCATCACATATTCTTCAGTATCACAGCATTTCCAACACCACAGCATCCTCAATACCACAGCATCCTCAGCATCACAGCATCTCCAGCACGCCAAAATAAAACCGACACACAAACACCCGCCAAGCGTCCAACTTCGGAGCCGACGTGTAAGCCACAGCATTATCAGACAAAGTAGGCGTGGAACACTCACGGGGCGTTTCGTTGCGCTCGATGAGAGCCTCCAGGCTGGCTGGAGTCGGGGCCGTACCCACAGGAGTCGAGCGTGCCGTGCTCTCATTCGACATCAGCATCGAGTCTGCAAACGGCGCAGGTCAGAGCATCCATGGGTCACCACGAAATCAGCACAACTCAAATCACCTCTGTGTTTGTATCGTGCAAGAGCTTGCTGTCAGAAACAAAGAGCGGATCTTCATACTTCGCGGCGCTTAATACTCCAACAGATCACTGGCGCCTTGCCCTGGGCCGGTGGTGTAGCAGTTAGCACGCCTGTCACGTAGCCGAGGGGCAGCGTTTCCGTGGCTCGATAACCCCGCCAACCCCCAGCTGCCCCGCGGCCATCACGTGACAGGTGGCAGCGCAGCTGTGCAGTAAAATGGCTTAGGGCACCAGGAAGACGTTGATTTCACTTCTCGTGATTTGCCCCGTTGCGTTGGGGGACGTGCAGCGCACAAGAGCTGCTTGGCTGACCTCAGGCTTCCCAGACTCGCAGTTCCACTGTACCTGCGTGTCAGCTGACGACTGAAGCGCCATTTGACGCTACAGCAGCACACCTTCATGGTGGTGAATGTACTACCACGACTATCAGCCCCGTCGACCGGGCGTATCGGCATTCCATACCCTTCATACGCTCCATACGCTTGGCGAACTCCATCAGAACAACGACGTATTTGCATTCGTATTCAAATACGCATTAGCACCACATCCGATTCAGCATAGACTTACCAACAGCATTCTACGTCACCGCCCTCGACGAACCCTAGTTCCGGTTTCATCACACCACAACGCTTGATCTTCAGTGGTCACCAATGGTAAGGTTGCTGAATAATGCGCCCAGTGTAGTATTTTCTCTAATTGGCTTCGAAACGCTGGATCAATACAGACATACTCCCTGGGACGGACAAACGCCACAATATGTCATTCTCTGTCCATGTCGTACTCACTGGTCTGACGTCACGATTTTCGCTCAAGATTATCCACGTAAAACACCATGGCAATTACGCTGCCCTCAGGTGCACATGCTCAAATTATGCTGATATTCCGAAAGAATATCTCTCATACCATTACTAAGCAATCCCTAGTTCCATTTTTGGTCACACCGCAACGTTTAACCTCCAGAGGCCGCCAAATGTCAACCACTTACATTTTGCCCCCTTGCAACATTTGCCTAGACTAATTGACCTAGACGCACAATCCACAAGTCACAAGCCACGCAAAGGTCACGAACGGCATCATATTCAGCGTGGATTGCGCCCCCGAAAACTAGCAGCCACACGGAGCTATAGGAATGCATCTTCCGACATGATGCATCCGTACTTGTCGGTCTGAGGTCACGATTTCCGTCCAAAATTATCCATACAAGATAACATGGCACCTATGTTTACTTCAGGTACGCCTACTCAAATCACTTGCAAACTCTTACATAATATTGTCTCTTCCCATCATAAAGCAATCGCTAGGGCTCGTCAATACGTGGCGCCAATACGTATTTGAATGCGAATACGTTGCTGTTATGATGGATCTATGCTCTACGACGATAGGCTCCAATGATAATGGGCATCCCCCTCGTCCAAGGACGAGTGGGTTGCTTCCAAACGAGCGTCCCATGGTACGGCTCAGCATGCTGAACTTTGCAGCCGAGCTTGAAAGATTCATGCCGCCATCTGCAGCAAGTAACTTCATTCATTAACGATTGCATAGTATACTTTGCGAGGTATTCCATCGAGCAGCGTTCGTGCAGACTGGCGCTCCCACCAGCGTTACACCACGTGAACCGACGTCAGAGCTCTGCACGTTGGGGTCGCAAGAGAACTCGGCCAGATCGATGCAGGCCGACCGACGCTAACAGCCCGGCCAGACGCTTGGACCAATCTACCACAGACGTACAGGCCGACGAGGAAATTATGCCTCGTCTTCCCGAATGCCACTTGTTACGCCAGCCTGAAGTCCCCATTGTGTGTGCCTATGTATAGCAGGGGATCGGCAGCTCAGTCGGGAGTCGGACGGCTCTCCATCCGACGAAGGTGGAAGAAGACCGAGCAGAGACACGCCTTATGGCAAAAATCGCCACCGGATAAATCGTGCCCGGATCCGAGTAGAACACGCACTTGGTTTCTGACTTGTTCTCTTGGCCTTCCATTGTAAATAAACACGTCACATGTGACAGTAGCCCCGACAGATTAGCAATCACCACTGTGGAATCCATGACAACCATGTTTCAAAATCTGCTAGAACCACCTGCTTCGTGCCAACCGACCGATACCATAGCTTCGCTGAGATCATCTTGGAGGAGTGGGGGAGGGGGAGGTTCAGCCGACTCATCGAGGACCTTACTCCACGTCACTCACCTGGTGTGACGGTTCCCTCATTCTCAACCGGTGTAGGCCTCCTACAACAGACAACGTGATGCTTCCCTCCGATCCACTCAGGTGTGCAGGTCCTCCTTGGCTCGTCTGGCGTGACCCTGCGTGATTTGGCTCACCTGGCGTGACCCCGCGTGATGTTCCTCACCTGGCGTGACCCCGCGTGATTTTCCTCACCTGGTGTGACACTGTGACAGACCAAGGAAGCCAGGAAGAAGGCACTGAGAATGCTCGGGGCAATAAATAGGAATGTATCATACAGAAGTGAGGAAGTAATCAGGAAGCTTTACTGTGCATACGTCAGGCCACATTTGGAATACTGCATCCAAGCTTGGTCTCCTAGCTATGAAAAAGATTGTTGGCTTTTAGAGAGAGTACAAAAGAGGGCTACAAAAATGGTTAATGGCATAAGCAACCTGGCATATGAGGAAAGATTGAAGAAATTTAATATGTATTCACTTAGATATAGAAGGCTGAGAGGAGATCTCATCGAGGTCTTTAAATTTGTCAATGGTCTGGAGAGGGGATACCTTGGGGAAATGTTTGAATTTAACAGAATTGATGCAATTTGAGGTCATAAATTCACAATTAAAGTAAACCACAGCAGAACAAGGTTAAGGCAAACTTTCTTCACCAACAGGGTAGTGGAACACTGGAACCAGCTGCCAAAATACATCGTCAGTAGCAGCACATTGAACATCTTTAAAAACAGCATAGACAATCATTATAAGAATAGAGGGCTTGCTTTTCAGTATTACAGGGAGGGCTGATTGACAGATTTGGTGGGCAACTGGTTCAGTGTACATAGTGCAACCAAGAAGGCCCCTTGTGGCTCATAGTTGCACTAATATTTTATGTCTTTATGTCTTTATGCATGATTTGCTTCACCTGGTGTGGCACTGCGTGATTTTCCTCACCTGGTGTGACCCCGCGTGATTTGGCTCACCTGGCGTGACCCTGCGTGATTTGGCTCACCTGGTGTGACACTGCATGATTTGCTTCACCTGGTGTGGCACTGCGTGATTTTCCTCACCTGGCGTGACCCCGCGTGATTTTCCTCACCTGGTGTGACATTGCATGATTTGCTTCACCTGGCGTGACTCTACATGATTTGGCTCACCTGGCGTGACCCAGCGTGATTTTCCTCACCTGGCGTGACCCAGCGTGATTTTCCTCACCTGGTGTGACACTGCATGATTTGCTTCAAGTGGTGTGGCGCTACGTGACTTACCTCACCTGGCGTGACCCTGCGTGATTCACCTCACCTGGCGTGACCCTGCGTGATTTTCCTCACCTGGCGTAACCCTGCGTGATTTTCCTCACCTGGTGTGACACTGCGTGCTTTTCTTCACCTGGCGTGACCCTGCGTGATTCACCTCACCTGGCGTGACCCTGCGTGATTTTCCTCACCTGGCGTGACCCTGCGTGATTTGGCTCACCTGGCGTGACCCTGCGTGATTCACCTCACCTGGTGTGACCCTGCATGATTTGGCTCACCTGGCGTGACCCTGCGTGATTCACCTCACCTGGCGTGATCGTACCGTCCGGACTGCCATCCAGCCAGCCTTTGTACTTGTTCTGCTTCTTCAGCGAGGACAGCTCCAGCATGAGCTCTTCGTGACGCAAGTTCTGTGCCTCCGTCTTCCTCTCCAGCTCTCGAACCTGGCAACAGCGCGTCTGTCACCTCAGACTTTTGGTAAACAACACTGGTTCTTCAAAATCGGCATGGACCGGACTTGACTGGATTTTAGCTTTACGACGCACTCAGCAGTTGAGGCCATATGGCGTCGCCTGCCTCTCACACTGGCAGGAAGGGTGGGCGTCGCGGGGATTCGAACCCCGTACCTTTGTCGTGCCAGACGCTCAGCTTAACCACCAAAATGCTAAGCCCTAATGTTAATGTTAAGCCAAAATGTTAAGCACTTAACCACCTTAATGCTGAGCTACCGACGCCCCGGCACGGACCGGACGCCACCATGCAATGCACCGGCTGCGTTCTCTCGACTTAGCGGAGTGGCAGCGGGATACCGAACTCGAAAGCTTAACGTTAGGCACATGGTAAAATAAGAAATTTATCTCTCTAGCAGTAGCACATATGAGAAGCAATGCATTTGCAGGTCAGCCGCTCTTCGTGATTAAGGAAATCATTCCAGCATTACAAAGCCAGGAGACCAAGAGACTCGTGAGCCATCATTCATAGAACCGTGCCCAGCACCACCGACGTCGTCAACTCCACCGCCATTACCTTGCTCTCCAGCGACTGAATCGTGTCCTCGGAGCTCTGTCGCTCCTGCTCGGACACCTTGGTGAGGGTCCGGATCTGCTGCTGCTTCTGTCGCAGCTCCTGCTGGGCCTCCTGGTGCTGCCGTTCCAGATTCTTCTTCTGTTCGGCCGCCTCACGCATTTGCTGCGCACACGTGCACTCTTGAACTGACAGCCGCATCGAGCGAGTCCCACGCACAGACAAAGCGGCGAGTTTTCGGCTTCGTCGGAATGCTCTATTCGCCTGCTACCAGCCGCAGCTAGCATAGCGTCATAGTTGATCTCACGCAGGCTGATCATCGGTAAAAAGCTACGTAAAAATAGTGCGAGGCAAAAGGAAGCATCAACAAGATGCCATTGCTGCGATCACAAGATAGGAACCGCCTTCTAGCGCTTGCTCTACGATAATAAACTGACATGATACAAAGTTAAAATACGATAGCTTACCTTGAGAACGGACTCCAGGGTGGACACTTTTCCTCTAAGATTGCCTAACTCCATTTGTGCGGTATCATATTCGGCTTGGACGCTCGACAGACTTTTCCCGATGGACACACATTGCGTGCTTATCTGCAACAGGCCAACGCACGCGTGATATGCATGGCTCCAAGGCCGCCACAGCAACTCACATCAACCATTAATAGTGCAAGGTTGTCATAAATGTGTTGAAGATCTTTGCAGCAGAGATGCTCATGCACTCTTTGATATAATCACAATCAATGTATCGCCATCCATGAATTGCGTGAGAAGAAATGTACGACCTTCAATATACCAGGAGGTGCTGAGTTTACATTAAAAATAACGTTAGGGATTATACTATATTACTCAACGTTTCGGCCAGGGGCCATCGTCAGTGACGATGGCCCCTGGCCGAAACGTTGAGTAATATAGTATAATCCCTAACGCTACTTTGATGTAAATTCAGCACCTCCTGGTATATTGAAGGTCGTATATTTCTTCTCACGCGATGTCCAAAACCCAGGAGCACATAAGAGCCATTATTCGTTGTATTAGCCATCAATGCACTTCATTATGGACTTCGGTGACTTCCCCCGTACACGTAGTATGACAACTGACACAGCCGAAGGGAAAATTAACGTGCAAACTTACCAACTAACGAATGCAGTCATGAGCACCTCAGTATCGAAAACCGCTAAGACACACAAGTATATATATATATATATATATATATATATATATATATATATATATATATATATATATATATATATATCATATATATATATATATATATATATATATATATATATATATATATATATATATATATATTGAGGACAGCTGTACACGAAAAACACGGCTAGGGTAAGGAAACAACCAAATCGTGTGCTTACCTTCTCTAGTTCCAGCACCTGACGTTGGAGGTCGCTATTTTGGATGGTTAATTCTGTGTTTTTCTCGATGACCTTGGTGAACTGCTTTTCCTGTGAGAGGTGATCATAATCGTCAGGCGGCAATAGTCTATCAAGGCAATAATGAACAAAGATATTCGCGCCATCGCGAACGCAGAGCAAAATTGTCTATTCGTGGAAGCTTTGGGGGGTATCAACTGCATTGGCTATACAACATTGCTAGCGCCTACACAAATTTCAGATGTAGTCTGGAGCAGTGGAGGTTGCACAATAAACCCCGAAGGGGTGAAGGGATGAGACGCTACGAATATATCACGGTTAGCTAAGAAATCATGCGCACAAATACTATTCAAGTCGACGATTAAGCAAGCATTGGATATGGAGATTGGCAACGGGCATACTTAGCTAAGGTGAAAAATCAAGTTCAAAATATTGTGTTCGAAAACTACCTGGCAATACGAAGCTTTAATTCAATTACGTCACTTGATGTAACAAATGATCAGTACCGGCCAACACAGGAAATATCACCTACGGCGTTAATATTTATATTTTACTACTTCCAGTTTCTACTGCATAATTTAAATTTCTAGGTGTTTAGACAGCATCCGAAATAATCTGTGTATGCACAGGTAAACGCCGTCTGAGTGACCCGGCCTAGCTGGACCGGCCATAACAAATTATGAAGTGTTGATTCTTCCTTCTCATATAATTTTAGGTTCTAAATCCATCATTCAGGCTCAGACATCCGCTTCTAATTTTAATTTTGAGTAGCTCTAATCCAAACATTATTTTTGAAACACACGAATATTGTATCCGAACAAAATATTGTATCACGGAGCGTGGCGGGTGTCGTCCGGCCGCCACCGACTAATGGTCAGCCGTCCATCCACATCCACATGTCACCGTCAGCATGTCAGGCGACCTGCTTGTCCAGAGGCCGGCCGGCCACAGGGCTGGTGTCAGTCCGTTGGAGGGTGCCGCGCTGAATGCCTGCGCTCGGCGCATCCTATAGCATACACTGAGCGGGAGGGTTGTGAGACAGGAGAGGCTGTCACAGTGTAGCTGTCATGCTAATTCGGCACTTCAGCATACAGCATTAACATAAACAGGACTGCGCTAACGCGCGTACCGGAGAGAGAAGGGAGGGAATCCGACCACCTCTCCCGTCTTTCGACGACATCCCATAAACGGACGGCGATACTGAAAGCAAATCTTGTCGCTTTGTTGAACATTGCGAAGTGCATTCCACGGAAACAAAATATCGAAATGTGTTGGAAAATATAGGAACTGCGGGTGTGCAACTTCGACCGAACGGGTGGCAACCGATCGGCAGCCCGGAGTTCAAAGTCACGAAGGCTTCGTCAGTGCGGTGGAGCGGCGATGCGGTGTGGCAGCCGATCTCGACCTCGTCTCACCCTAAAGGTCCGGTTTTATGAAATATATACTTAAGCGCGTGCGCTATATTCGCAATCCACAGTCCAAATTGTGTACTTCAAGCTTCGGCAGTTTTAGAGATCTTAGGGTGGTCAAATCCATCCTTTATGGGGAAAACTGCAGCAAAATTCAGCAAAAAAATGAGAAGCTAAAATATGTAATATCTAAATGTATGTAATAAATACATGAATAATAAGATAAAAATCGTATCTATATACACCTAATATGCCTAAATTAAAAGTATTATTTCTTTAATCGTGCTCCTACGCCATATATCCAGCACACATCCCAATTCTTAAAGCTCTACTCCGAATTTTCGGAATAGGTTGACTTCTTTCTGGAACTTCTCCACCTAGGCGAAAATTGGACGCAATGGGATGTATTTTCGATTCTATTTTCGGACTGCCAAGAGAGTGCAGCTGTGGGATGGTCCACACTTTCTCCGTCGCTGTATGGCTCCACTTCTGTATCTGCATCTGGGGAACCTGATGACTCCTCTCTTGTCCTGGCTCGTCCAGTCCCCCGAACGGAGTTTCACACTGGTCATAATCGATCAATGGGATTCACCGGCGAACAAATTAAGTGATAGAAGAGCCGCAGCGGCTGTGACGAACGTCTTGTAAAGCCGACACACGACCCTGCTTTAGGGGCGGACTCGCCCCGCACCACTGTGGTGATAGCGGACACTGAGTGGATGCAGTCTCTGTGTTCAGCGGTACAGTCTAGCACTGCACGGATTGTCTTCATTCTACAAGACGTCCGCGGCCGGGATCTATGTGCTGACACCACCGAAAATATTGCCAACCAATAGAAGCTTGGGCGTCACTTTGTGAAACTGTTCAGAGTGGAGGAGGGGGAGTCAAATTACCTTGTTGATGGCCAAAGCAAAGCTACTCTGAAGTCATTTTTATATAGTGTACGCCCATAAGCCCTATGGCTAAGCTTCCGTCTGATTTGGGGAGGAGAATGGAAAATTCATGATTGAGGGGGTTAGCGTCCCATTAGCGCATACCACTCGACAGCCCGGCATAACATGAGACGTTATCAACATTATCCAACATTATCCGGCAACATTATCCGGTATAACGTTCTTGCAGGGAGCCAGTTAACTGTCTGCTCCCTCTAACAACAACCCGTTATTAAAGGAAAGAGACTGTGTGTGGTTGGTGTGGAACACATAATTGACTACATACTCAAACCCGGCTCCAAACACGCACAGTGTTGAATCCTGCAGCCGACGCGCCTTAATGCCCCGACTGGTGACCAACTAAGACACACAGCGATAACAATTTATCAAACATAACAAAGGGGGCGGGAATGGCCGAGTGGTTAAGGTGTCGGGCTATGGGCACCAAAGGTCCCGGGTTCGACTCTAGCGCCGCTCAGGACGTTTCCCAATCCCGCGGCCCACCGGCGAAACAGTGTGGGCGGCGCCATTAGCCGTGAATGTGCACAAAGTGTGTCGTGAACCAACCAATAAATAAAAAAAACAAACTCCGTCCCGTGCGCGGCCGTGGTCTCGGACGGCTGCGGCGGCCGGACGCGCACCTGCGACCCGCTGAAGAATGGCCAGCTGTGGCGGAGCTCGCCGGCTAATCGCCTGTTGCCACCGCGCGGGCCGTCGTCACGACTGACAGTCTCGAGTGTGTGCCGGCGAAAATTCGCTCCCGCAGCGACTTGCGCCGGGACCGATTTTTGTCCATTTGTCGGCGAGAGAATCTAAGGGCACCGTGGGCATCGCGACGGTTGGGGGTGCACGCCGTTTGTACCGCAAAGTCGTGACCGACAGCAGCACAGGCAGTTTGAGCGGCAGATCTGACTTCGACGGTCGCGACAAGTACCGCTTGGTGCCGCCGGCAAGGTTGGTGACTTCTTGCAAAGCCAGGGAGGGTCCAGGTCCTCATTTTTGGGACATATTTTCAGATTGCACAGGGAAAACTTAACATCAGCAGGATACCAAAACAGGGGGTCAAAACCCGCCGCCAGTGGTGAGGCGTGGCGCACCTCTGACGTCACGCGGAGCGCCAGAGACGGCCGCTCCGTCCGGCTTTCCAGTTACCACTTCCGCAAGCTGGCTATCAATACTTTTTTCTTCTCATCCGACTATTCATGTCGAGATTGCCGCGTCCTCTGCGTCCCAGACGTTGCTAAGGGCAACCGACCTTTGCGCAAAGCGTTGGCGTCTAATCCGGGTATCAGCTTCAGGTGGGATGCAGCACTAGGAAGCTCACCAGAGGTACGGTTAACACGCACCCTAGATGGCCCCTGAAAACTATGCCCACTGGTGAGGGGAGGGGATTCCGCCACCCCATGAAG
Organism: Imbricaverruca yamaguchii; assembly: GCA_034440575.1. Lineage (NCBI taxonomy): Eukaryota > Metazoa > Arthropoda > Thecostraca > Neoverrucidae > Imbricaverruca > Imbricaverruca yamaguchii. The sequence goes on along the minus strand of JAOTOL010001422.1, from coordinate 815,608 downwards.
ATCTCGGCTCTGTTCAAGGCTAGGGTAGAAAAACTTTCAGAGTAGATGGGGATCGTCGTAAACTCTGCTCTGTGCAAATGGCATAACCTTAGGTTGATATCTTCAAAGTCATCTCTTGGACCTTGAAGGATATTGACGGAGTTCACATCTGCCACATGTGGCTTGTTTTGCGTGTCTTGGCTTGACATTGTTATGGATCGCTGCGATTGTGTTTAAATGCCCAAAAATGGGCTTCAGTGATGTTTTGGACATGGCTAATGATGCAATACAGATGATGTATCCGGTATTTGTCCTCAGGTCACCTATATATCAGCACTTTATCATGCCAGTTACCTGTCCCAGTTACCGGAATCGGACCGCCCGCCGGACCGGAGGACGGCCCGGCGCAATCGGCCTCACGAAGAAAGTGTTGCAGTACATCAAAGAAGTATGGAAACGCTTAGGGTCACTAGGACAAAACCAGCAGTTTTTAGGGAGTGTAGGGACGTGCAAAAAGACATGAATCGCATAACAGTCATTTGCGTTAATAACAACCATCTAGTTGACCAAGTTTGATTCTATTGATCTGTCATGACCTCGGTGACCTGGCATGACCTTGAAACAATGTAACATAGGAATGTACATAAAACAAGTCGTTAGTACAGCCAACAATACTTAACCCTTGCCAACATACGAGAAGCGCATCAGCGCCGATTTCTGTGGTCTGGTGCTAAGTAATGTTTTGACCTTGACGTTCTCTAACTCGAAAAGTTTTCGGTCAAATTTCGTGTTTCTCATTTTAGGCAAGGCGGCGGATATTATTAGCAGGCACACCAAGAATGGCGTATCGGTAAAATCGGGAGTTAGTTACGAAAAATCGTATGGCTGAGCGAATTCCCTCTCCCCCCCCCCCCTCAGCAGTGCACGTGTTAATACGTTAACAGACACAACGCTTATATACTTCGTGGGATTATTATCAATATCAGTTGCATTGAACGGTTTTTGATACTCTTTACTAGCATACCAAGATTATCCCATGAGAGCAATGAACCGTTCATGTCCTTCATTCTAAGTGAGCACCACCTGACGGAAGGTGGTACAGTCACGATAACTAACGTTGGTGACATCACAAGCTGACAAGTGAAGTGGTGACATCTTGGGTGAACGCCTCTGCATCGGAAATCCCAGCATTCAGATCGGTAGTATCAGCATTGAGCTCTGTGCTGTTGTAAACAAAGTAGACCGGCGCTCGCCGCACATGTCATGCGTGAAGCAGATACTAGGCTTTGATGATTGAAGCAGATACTCGGCTCACGGTTTGCTTAACTTCTCGGCGACAGCTCACCAAATCGTTGCAGAGTCGCTCCTTCGTCTGGAGTCCGTCGGCGAGCTGCTCGCACTCCTCGACTTTCTCTTCGAATTGACGCTCGAGTTCCTCGTGGACCTGAAAGCAGCACTGCTCAATGACCGCTGCGCATGCGAAATGGCCTTCCGTCGGCGACACAGCACCGTCGACACAAAATGACAAATTAAAACGTGGCGCGCTTGGGACGACCTTGAGTCACCGGTTGAGTTCGTCAGTGGCCGCGAGAGATTGGACTGGAATCGGCATAAGCGCCGTGCTGTCCTCAGTGGCGGATCCAGGCGGCCCAACACTCTGGATCCGCCACGGTGGGCCACTGGGTCCGTTTAACATCCTGTGTTTCAACATAGGCTGTGACGAAGCACTCAAGACACATGGCACTCTAGGGGGCTCGGGCGACCGGTGAGAGCCCCATGGTCGACTTGACGAGCCCCTGGGTTGATGGTCCAGGACAACCTGAATGACCTCTAGACCGACGGAAGGGCGCAGTCGGTAGAAGGTCGCCAGCCTGACGAATGGGTCCACCAGTAAAACGTATTTGAGCCAAGGGAAAGGGACGTTGGGACAATGGAGGGTCTCCTGAACTGACGGAGAAGGCCTCTAGTTACCAAATAGGACCGAGGGTTATTGGACAGCTCCGAGTCCCCACGAATTTTCGTGGGCTTAGAGGCGCATAAGATTTCCTAAGAGAATGCGCATATTTGTCAAGGGCCCTGGTAGACTGGGCCCTCTTTGAGTGATATGGGCTCTCGGCTACTCAGGAGCCCTTTCTGTTGGCTCGCATACCCTCCCTACGTGTCGGGGTATTCGGGGCAAACTACCTCGCGCCAAGAAAGCACACAAGGACTAACACCAGCTATGGTGCGATGAGATGTTTTCGGAGCACACGTCCGTGTCTCCCCTCACCCGGCGAAAAAAAAACATGATAGGGGAATTAGTGTTCAGTGCCTTGAAATCCCCCTGCCCTTGTTCAAATTATGGATCCATCACTGGCTTCTGTCGGTTCCAAGAACAGCCACCACGCCAGATCATTTCGCCTCAGCTTGAAGTTCACAACGCTAATGTACTACACACATATTGCTTTTCTCTGAATTGAAATAGTACGGAGCAAAGCTATGAGCCCCTTTCCATGCTCCATTAGCACAAGTAAATTAGACTGTCTGTACGCCGCTCCTTGAGTTCGCGGAAGTGTGGATATACTACATGTCAGCTGTAACATTTACAGCGATTTTGAGTACGACACAGAACGCCACTCTCACTTGAAATGCAGCCGCTACATCGTCTCTCGTCAGCCGAGAAGAGTGGTTTACCAAAAGGAACTGGCCACAGGGACGACAATCGACGCTCTTCTGCCGACGGCAGGAGCAACATCTTCATCTTGCGCACCACCCAGGCTCGGGCCTGGTTCGCATCAGCGCCCTATGTGATGCATCGGCACAGTCGCGTCGCTCCTATCAGACAACTGATCGCACACGCCGCATGCCGGCACCGGCACGAGCCAGCGCTGGAATGGCGCTCTGGCACTCGTCCCATGTGCAAAGAGCATGCTCGGTGACCAAAATCACCGGCGCGTGGGGAACCGGTCGATACCCGCTTACATCGTCAGCAGCTGAAGCATCAAGCCATGCTGCTCCATGTTATATCAAGACTGGTTTCCTACACTATGCTCTATCAAGACTGGTTTCCTACACTGTGGTCATCAGTGTAGGAAACCAGCCGAAAAGCTGGTCTGAGCCGCCACCGTTCTTGGGTCCACACAGTGGAATGGTGCCGTCGAACAAACTCATCCGTGGTTGTTTGACATAGCATCAGCCAGTTATCGCGACGATATCGCCTGTCGCATATCCCCTGGCAATATATGCCTGTCGCATCGGCGCCAGCCAGCTCGGCCAGCAGCTCAATACGAAACCAGAGCAAACAAGGAGGCGTCACTGATGACGACGAGACGCCCTAATGCCGTCTGCGACACAGGCGCGTCCAGGAGCCGGCCTGGGGAGGCCGGCAGCCACAGGCTCACTCACCACATAACAACTCGCAGCTTTACGCATGATTCACCTTGTGCTTGAGGCATGCCAGGCGTCCGTGCACTACACAGGAGTCGCTGTGTATTTCAATGGTCTTCGTTCCTCTTCCTGGTTTGTTCGGCGAGAGCTCGCAGTGGGAAAACTCGCAGGAAATAGACACCCAATTAGAGCGCAGCTGTCCGCTGTAAGAACGGCTTTCCACTGCACGAAAGGCGACACACACGAATGCCGAAGTTTCAAACGGGTTTACTGCGCCGTTTCCATTGTTGAAGTGCTGTCCAAGTTGGTTCAGACTTGGCTTATCGCACTGCTGGCCGGAATTCTGCTGTGGACAGTATCGCCTGCAGTTGGCTACCGTTCGCATTTGGCCGCGGGCGAGTGGAGCAAGTCGAACAGCGCCTGACAGACACTCGCTGGTAGTGTGGGGGGGGTTCTCAAGGACACAGTGGTTTCCGGGCCGTCTGAGCCCGTCGCTTCTGATAGATTGATTATTGGTGAGGGATTCTGTCTCTTCCCTCCTCGCTGAGGAACGGCGAAGGCAGAATCTCTCGGGTGGGCAAATGTGATTAATTACTGTTTTCATAATGTTTTCAATGTTCTTAATCACTTTCAATAAACACAGGTGCAGCTCGATGTGTCACGATAAAACTATCATGATCTGTTGGCTCATCAATTATACGGCTTGTGGCTAAAAATGAACTGATGAACTTAAATGAAATGAAATGCTAAAAATGAACTTATGTTAAAAATGAACTCACCACGAGGCTAAGCCGCTCAGGGAAATTAGAACTCGTCTACCTATTTTTCACAAAGTACTTGTATGTTCGTGGTTTGCACGGAACGGGGCGGACATATATCCCTGTGATGTCTTGTTTATCTCTCAGTGTGCGGCACGGGAGGAACGAAGCATTATTAAACAACATCTAAGTTGTTGCCAGGTGGCTCCCGGGCAGAGAGACGCGCACACATCGGCCCACCCACTGGCACACCGTACAGGCGTGGACTTCCACCATTGGCGAGGGGGGTAGATTGGATTTTAGTACATTTTCAGATAATGCACATGGGCCCAATGCTAAATGTCGGAAATATTCGGCAGGGACTCACAATCAATCACACAATCACAGGGACTTCAAATGCGTGGGAAGTCGAATCCCCGACATCGTACGGACCAGTTATGTCGCTGGCAGCCGGGGAGCTCAAGCATGATTCCGGAACGAGTGAGGTCTCACGTGAACTAGTAGGCATACAAGCTTAAATTTGAGTGGCCCGCCCATCCATAATGTTTTTATCGAACTCCATTACTCGAAAACTGCAGAGAAATAAAACTTTTTCAACTTCAATTCCGTAAGCAAGCAAATTAAGAGTTGCAATTCATATATTTTGAACGTGATAACTTTTTTTTGTATATTCTGCATAGTTGCAAAATATATTTTCTGCTTCCATTTATCGTAGCATCTTTAATAATGACAACGGGGTACACAAGTGGACACGAATCGCTTCCTCTCGGTGGAGTCTACATTTTCTCCCCGAATACCTACGTTCCAACCCTAAACGCTTCCGCAATATTCGTCTTGAAAGCGCAAAATTTGAATCTAGGCCACAATTGCATTCAAGCCATTCCTATATGAAAAACCTCAGATTGGGTAACGTCAAGTATGTGGTTGTAAAGGTTGCTTTAAACACGGAATGTTATCCGCGGATACCATTCCATTTCATTGACTAGGTTTAGAGAATCAAGGCGAAATGTAAACCACTGCACTCATTAAGGATAATCCTGGGCCAATAATCAGGTCTTCCGAAGCGTATTATTTCCTCGCAATAACCGCGCAAGTGCATGTGTTACGAGTATGTCACTTTCCTGCTTGTCTAGCTTAAAAAAATTATTCAAGGTGTGTGCACTTCATGACAGCAAACACAGTGACTGCACTTCAATCGCTCTCGTGCCGATTTTCCCGCAGAGCCGTTTTGCTGATTTACACCTGTGGCGTAGTTGCGCGTGTGCGAGAGACAGGCAGACACCGCTAAAGACTCCGCGATCTTTGGACGGCAAAGGAGAGGAGGCTTCCCCTTGTGCGTCATGAAGCTCCCAGCCCGATCCCTTTACTTTTGTCCAGAAAGTTCTCGCCAGAGCTGACCCCTGACCAGAGCGAGCCCCTGACCAGATGAGTCCTCGAGCTATAGCTGGCCCAGGCGTCCTTAGTCAGCTTTGGTCCCTTGCCAGACGATTCAATGGGCTTCAAAAGACTACTCTAGCTTCAAAGTGTTCATTCAGTGTACTGAAATGCAATTTCAGCTTCGAATGGCCACTATCATCAAGGGTCCGTCCTGTTGTGAGCTGCACATCGAAAACTTTCAGGACTCTTCAATCGAGCGCAAAAGAGCCTATGCATGGGTACCAGATGCGTTAGGGCATCTAGGGACACTTCAGCTGCAAAGTATATCGTCGATCATGGCGCAAAATATAGACACCGATGAATTGCTGAGCTTTTTATCGCGACTTAGCGGATTCCAAGAGGACATTGTGCTGCAGCTTATGCTGCACCTTTAGGCTCTTACGCCAACAACCAATCAAGTAAGCTACTCGTATTCATCAAGTTATTTGACATTGTAGCCGACACAGAACATTCGACTGAAGTGAACTTCTCCCTGGCGCACGAGGAAGAAGCGAATCAATGTTCTCTGCAGGCTCCGAAAATAGTGGAGCATTATTTACTGCTGAATACACCAAGCAAACTGGTCTCGGTGGGGACCAGCGGTTCCGACTGCAATTACGACTAGGTAACTAAGCTGTGCAATCTCTCCAATTGCAACCGAATGGCGGGCTTGGTCACAGAAATTAGAACGCAATTCCACGATTAACTTCTAAATGTCCGGTCAGAAACGTGCTAAGAACCAGCGAAATTCGCGACCAGGCACCAGCAGACCTTTTGTATTCAGTAGGCGATTGTCTTCTCCCCTTTGTTCAGCCTTCTAGACGTCATTGGACAGAACAAAGGGCGCAAATTCGGACACCTCAAGCTACAAAATAGTACTTAGGTACAAAATGGTGAAATATTCCAAGTACATGAATCAAAACCGAGCCGCACTTGTCGCCGCGGTTCCCGCTACCGCCTGTGTTCGTCCAGCCGGGGCTATGATTCGCTCAGATCTGCAGAGCTCACCTGGATAAGTTTGTTGAGATCCAACAGCTGTTCTCGAAGAGATTCGTTCTCTCCCCGCAGGGATTTGAGTTTCTCTTCATCCGCGTCGCGCTGCTCGCTCAGCGCCTGCAAAAGCCCAGATGGGACGACATCGATATCTGCTCGGCGTGATGGATGCGCCGGTTACGGTTGCTGCCAGGCTCTACGGATAATGCATGGGAGACGGTCGCTTACATCAACCAGGTTTTGTGGAGTTTATGGTGGCAGTTCGGACTGAAAACCATCAACGGTTACAATGGGACAGAAGTCTGACGTGGGAAGATGCCCTAAATGTCTGCATTATGATGTCGTCGAAATTGAACTGACGATACATGTACGAGATGATAGCCTAATCATCTCACTGCCCATTGAGCGCCTGCATTGCTAGCCTGTGCTATGAAGGACACACTGGAGTCTAACACTATTTTAAGGGCATATATTCCAACTTAGAGCAATTAATTTGTGCGCACCAAAATGTGCATAGAATGTGATTAACACGGCAAAACTATCGCAACGATCAAAACACCAGTGCATTTAGTCACACCCACTGTGTATTTCATTGCAAATCATGCGCCACCCGGTACACATGTGCACGTATGCACACGTACACACATGCACCATTCCAGGAAAAGGCACCACAAATGATCGCATCGGCCTATTTCGCACTGTCGTAGTGTGGCATTCCGTAGACAGACCCACGTACACTGACGAGGCGCCCTGAACGTGGCGGCGCGCCCACCGGAGCGTCCGACGTCAGGCGGGGGCGGGGGGGGGGGGGAGATTCGTCGGAGCGACGTCCGGGCGGGTGTCCAGTGGACAAATGCGCATCCACATTGCATCCGGCCCACTGTCTGCGGCGGCACGTGCCGTCCGGCCCCACTCCGAGCCGCCTCCGACAGACAGCCACCGCGCTCGCCGAATCAGGTCACGATTTCCGATCCCGTCGCGGGTCACGATTTCCGGGCCCGTGCGATGTTTACGTCGATCCGCCGCCGCCGCCGCCGCCGCCGCGTCGTCTCCGGATTCGGCACCGGAGGGCAGTTTCAGCGGCGCCGCGCCGGCCGGCCGGCTCCTGGCCGAGCTCGCCGCACCGACGGCGGAGTGGCGTCGTGTCGACGTCATCGGTCATCCCGAGCCGCGTGCGCGCCCGACGCGACACGGAGCTATTGCAGTCGTGACGTCGCCGCACTGCATCGATCGCGCGGTGTCGGTGCCGGCTTTTTCCCGGCGTCACGCGCCGGCCGCTGACAGGCCAGCTGCCGACAGGTCAGCCGTCGACAGGTCAGCCGCCGACAGGTCAGCCGTCGACAGGCCAGCCGTCGACAGGCCAGCCGCCGACAGGTCAGCCGTCGACAGGTCAGCCGCCGACAGGTCAGCCGTCGACAGGCCAGCCGTCGACAGGCCAGCCGCCGACAGGCCAGCCGCCGACAGGCCAGCCGCCGACAGGCCAGCCGCCGACAGGCCAGCCGCCGACAGGCCAGCCGCCGACAGGCCAGCCGCCGACAGGCCAGCCGCCGACAGGTCAGCCGCCGACAGGCCAGCCGCCGACAGGTCAGCCGCCGACAGGCCAGCCGCCGACAGGCCAGCCGCCGACAGGCCAGCCGCCGACAGGCCAGCCGCCGACAGGTCAGCCGTCGACAGGCCAGCCGCCGCTCTGTTCCGACCGATGCCCGGCTGGCCGACTAGTCTCCGCCACGGTGCCGAGCTGCTACAACAGCACCGCCAGCGACCGGCTTCGCGGTGAGCACATCGAATGTCTGAATATTCTTTTGATCTCGGAGACGAGGGGTAAGTTGCCAGCCTCACAATCGAAATATTCTGGGTTAGAGTCTCACCTGCCGCTACTCTTCGCCCGCAGCCAATCGGCGTGAGAACTTGGCGACGCTGCATGCCTCAACAGTCGACGTGTCGCAAAGCCAATAACCAACCGAATCTTGGAGACTATAAAAGAGTTTATTCTATCATGGAGCTTTTGCGCCGGTACCCTTCGTGTTACCTCATCCTTCAGGATTCCTGATGGTTGGTTGGTTGGTTGGTTATTGGTTTTACGACACAGCGATCGTTAGGTCATGTAGCGTCGCCAATCTCTCACGCCGATTGGTCACGGGCGAAGAGTAGCAACAGATGAGACTCGAACTCACAACCTTTCGACTGTGAGACGAGCAAGTTACCCCTAGACTACTCGTCCCCGTTCAGATTACCTGATACAACACCTGAATGATGAAATGAAAAATACACTTAAAAGTGATCAATGTTCCGCCGAAGTACTCATAATAATTATCGGCACTGAGCAGCCACATGCCAGTCTAAACAACCGCGTGCTCAACCTTAGCACCCGATAACATCTGCAAACAGCAACCTGATCTGGGCAGGTGAAAAACACTCTAAATGACCTGAGCTTCACCGTGAAGCCAGGGCACAACAGCGGACTTTACTTTGCATGAATCGCATCTATATTTCATACCAGACCAGATGAGTTCGTGGTCTCAGAGGAGGCGCAGACGTACCGCAGAACTTCACAATAGGCTGAGTCTGACAGAGCGAGGCGCACAGACACGGCTGCCACAGTGCCGGATCGCAGCGCCTTCACAAGCCCAGACGCGTCCGATGCCCACACTAGGCACAGGAAGGGGAGGTGCCGAACGGAACCGGAATGTCAGGGCTTCTGAAATGGGATCGCTTGATCAGCACCCTCCCGCTGCAAGAAGCGACCCCCGAAATCAGACTCGCCATGCGTAGCGTTTGCTTCTGGTGAAATGCTTACTACAGATGAATGCCACATTTTCACCTGCTCTCATTCTTCTGAGATGTATAGCATTTTGCAGAAAATGTAATAAACCTCGACTTAATGAACGAACTAAGCTTCGTTCAAGTCCCTTCGTATGTGACTGTTCGCTTCATGTACCCACCTGCCGTTTGCATTGCAGAGGTGTTTTTAGTCCTTTTAGTCCTTTATTCCTTTTAGTCCTTTAGACACGGCAGGATATGCATGCCAACTCTGGTAGGTACCGCAACGGCCCGATTCCCTTTTAGCACAGTTCCGAAACGCCGAGCTCGTCGCGGCCGTGTGGGCGGTGAGCTGGCCTCGCCACCAGGAAAGGTCAGCCGACATGGCCAGCTGGCCAAGTTGTACAACCTGATGGTGTCGACATTGCGCCCGACTAACCCCGATGTCTAACTTAGGTCCCGTCAGTTAAGAGTTGGATCCCTGGACGTTGGATAAGTCATCAAACATAATGAGTCGATCTCACTTCTTGCTTCAACTTAGCACTGCTGCATTGCAGCAAAAGCACATCCGTGGATATTACCCTGGCCAGCCAACTGTCGCTTTAGTAGTACCTGAATGATAAATGCATAAAACGCACTATCTTGTGATCAATTGACACATACAGTCCATATTTCCGGACTGCTGAGTGCGAAACAAAGGCGAACTGGCCTCATGCTGAGTCCAGGCACGTAACTCACTTAGCCTCCGTTCATTTAGTAATGGGATATACAGCTCTGTCGCATACCAACTTGCGTTTTATACTTCCCGACTGCTAGCTGTGGGAAATAATGGTTATTTCACGCCATTATCGTTCAAAATACCTCCATGTGGCACGTGAAGATGGCAAACGTTATTCCCTTCGATGGCAAATGTCGGCTATACAACGACAAGCCCCAGCTTGAAGAAGCAGTTAGAGCAATGATTGAGCGGCCATTAAAGAAGAACTGACTCTGCCGTATTGTACTGGCCTGGCACAAACCGAGGCTTTTTAAATTAAAACGTGTCACGTGACAGCTGCCATGGACAGTCCAGAGGGCACTTTGCGATCTTCCCAGTCACGACCAGACATAACCGCTGACACGTGGCACACATTCAAATTAAAAGTCATAGCGGATCGGGTTGGAAACCACTTTGTTTTGCCTGTATACATCGTCTGTATACAACAACTAGGTTTGGCTGCCCGGAACAGCTATGCGCAGCGACAGTCAGCTCTGTGGCGTGCTTGGATAAGCGTTGGATACCCAACTGTTGATCGCAGTTACTAGAATGTCTGGTTACGAGGCAGGAGCGCAGCCAGGACGTTTTACGGAGGGGCGATAAAAAACATATGATGCAAACAGAATGCGCTTTCGGCGCGCCAAGCGCAGCGAAAATGTCTTCTTTCGCGTGGTAAAATCTCAAAATTTCTTCTTTGATCTGGTATGTATTTATTCCTAATGGCTGACACCCTTAGCTGCGGTTCTGTCACAAATTTACAAGTATGTTACCTCGTGTAATACACAAGCCTCGAACACAAGCCTCGAACATGTGACGGTGCAGATGCACTTGGACACGACCCAGAGGTATCAGTTTGCATTTGCCAAGGAAGTCATTTTGGATTTGTACTAGTCCATTCAAACGTCAATTTAGTCTCCTCTATCATCAAGCCCCCCCCGCCACCCCAATCAACATGATTAAGATACTCATGGCATGATTTTGCCTTAAGGCCTTGAGGCACTCAGATACGGACCTGGAACGAAAATGCCCTGGAAAATATGTTTCGAACGTGAACCAATGGGAGATGTGATAGTAGTGAGTTGTTGTGGTGGTATTTAGGCATACACCAACTGCAATGCCATGTTTGGCTTACTGACATAAATATTTCCTAAACAGTTATCGCTACAATATGTTTCAATTGCTACCTTGTAGCGACACACATAGTTCCCAGACCCCCCAGGAAAAGTCAAAATCCCGGTCATCCCAAGCGGCACAATCATATGCTCTCTACCTTCCATCTCGTCATCACTTATCCCGTAGGCTACGATGGCTTCAACTCCTGCCATGCATTTGTGCAGAAGCGCCAGAATAAAACACAATAGAAGAGCCTGCCGCCGGCGAGTGCGACGGCACACCAGCAGGCGTGCCGTGACCGCGCGATACGGCGCCCGGCACCAGCGCACGCCACGCCAAAGGCGATAATTACAGCCTATCGAGAGCGCACGCAGCCCCCGGTCGGGAGACAACGCGACATGCTCTGAATTCCGGCGAGCGGCAAAGGTGTGACATGGGCCTCAGACACAACGTTAGACACGACGCTCTTCGCTCCATCATTGCTGCTCTCACTCGATAAAAGTGGTTGGCCATGATCAGGTGTACAGAAATTAACGACCAAATGCATGCGGTCTGGCAGGTTTGACGGCCGCATGAGACGTCGGTGAGAGATGCGGCAATTGTCGCTGCGCGGCGTCTAGGAGCGTTGCTGTCGACAGCCAGCTACTCGTCATGTCGACCGGCACGCTTCCCAGACGGCACTCTATCACGCTAAAGTAGGCAGACATCACCCTCGTAAAGAGCCACAGGTGGAAACTTAGCAGAATTATTGGTGCTGCCAACGTCTAGTTCAGTGATATCCTTTTCATGTAATCGCGTGCGCCTAATGCTACATGGTGAATATTATTGGTGCTACACCTGCAGAGATCAGCGCTGACTGTCACGTGAGTCCATGAAGAGAAGCACGAACGTGGAAGTACCGATGGACGAATCCTATTTCGCCCATACCGGCAGTCGAATGTGTTCCACTTCTGACGTCCACTCTTCATCCGGCGGGGACATCCTTCTCACACATCAAGCTTCGGCCGGAAAGCAAGTTCCCTCGGAAACTTTTCGCCTGCGTTGCCACGAGCCCAGGAAAGTTGACTCAGCCTGTAATCCTTCGCAGGGCTGGTACTTAATACGGGTGGCGAGACGTGCCGCCATGAGCGCTCGCAGGACATCCTGTTTCAGTTTATCGAGGAACAGTGCTCGAACCTCGCCGTACTATTCCGGGCATACATAGCCCGGGCTAATTACGCTAGAGAAACCCTGGATCTTCTGGAGGCAGGCGTGCCTGTAAAGCTGCGTGACATGAATCGACCCCCTACTCCCACCCACAGCTGCGGCCTATTGAGGATCTGTGGGCAGGTCAAGACGAATCTTCAGCTGAAGAGGAGAGTCCAGAAAGTCGTCCGGGAAATAGATCCAGAGGTGCCCAGGACAATGGTCGAGAGGGTGACCGGGAGCGTGAGCCTCACGGTCAAAACAGGCACCGAATTTCGCACTCACTAGCTGTATCACATTCGCAGTGAAATGAAGATGTGACCTGATTTTCGCATTCATGGGCAATTTTTTTCAACGATGCAGGAGGACGGACAAGCACTGCTCCCATTAATACTGCTCACTCCTTTCTAGAGCAAATAGTTTTTTTCTGCTTCAAAACTATACACAAACTTTTCATGCCGCTAGCATCAGTGGCAATACATGCACATGCGATATTCACGGAAACATTCTTCACATCCAAATATATCTTGGAATGGCTCTCGAGCGCCAGAGTCTATGCTATTCGGAGCTCGCTGAAGTGGACCTCGAACCCAGCGCCGGATCTGCTGTCACAACGTGGACTGTTTCGCGACACGGTTGATATATTTAGAACGCCCGAGGTCGACGAATTCGCCTCATGAAAAATGAAGCCCTACTGGAGAGTCGTGACTTAGAAGACACCTTATAACGTCGGCTTACTTTTTTCCAACTGCTCGCAGTGGTGTGATATTATTTTCCTCAGCTTGTCTTGTCACCTGACGCAAAACAAGACATCCTCTGACGCGTCGCTTCATGCAAATGAATGGTAGCTTTTGAGAGGAGAAATGCACTTTGAACAATCAACGTTACACAAAAGGTGGGTTGTCTTCGATATTATGCTGAAGATGGCGAATCATTGGTAGAGCTCGAACAATCAATGGTGACATTTCAGCAAACATTGGGCGTGTTCAAGTGCTTCCAAAAGTATGCACGACACCTGTGCTATATAACTCACCCATGGGATAAATAACGTATTGCGAAATTACCTGACCAATAGAAGCGCTGCCGGTATATCCCGCGGACGTCGATGATGGACTCACCATATTTCAACGGGTGAGCGGAGCTAATGGAGATTGATATCTCTAGTGAAGGAAAAGACACGATGTAAACCATGTTTGTTCCTTTCCAAAATGAAGTCTGGTCAATTGGGAGCAAAATGATATATTGTTGACACATTTATATTACCTTCTTCATTCCATTAAAACACCATTGGATAATGTCCATCTTGCCCTCACAGAGTGCGATCAGAAAGACCCATGCCATACTGATCTTCTGATGTCATTCCCCGACCCTTCGTTATATCGCTTGATGTAAAACGTAACTTCACTATGATTGTCGCCCCGTTAGCTCAGTTGGTTGGAGCGCTGGCCTGCACTGTCTCCCCTGTCCTTGCAACACAGGGTTCGAGTCGCTTCGCGCGCCCGCGTTTAGCCCCCGGCCAGGAGTGTCAGTTGGCAGCTGGCCCGATAAGGTCGGGGACGAGCTACCGGGCGGCCGTGTCGGTGCATTGACACGTTAAACTTTCGATCAAAACTCTGCCGCTAAACTGAAATTCATGGATCGGGTGGTAGGGCCGGGTTCACGCAACAAGCTCTGCTTAGAAATAGAACCCTGGTTCCTAAAGCCACCCCAGTAAGAACTCTAAGAATTAAGCCAGGAAGAAGGCACTGAGAATGCTCGGGGCAATAAATAGGAATGTATCATACAGAAGTGAGGAAGTGATCGGGAAGCTTTACTGTGCATACGTCAGGCCACATTTGGAATACTGCATCCAAGCTTGGTCTCCTAGCTATGAAAAAGATTGTTGGCTTTTGGAGAGAGTACAAAAGAGGGCTACAAAAATGGTTAATGGCATAAGCAACCTGGCATATGAGGAAAGATTGAAGAAATTGAATATGTTTTCACTTAGATATAGAAGGCTGAGAGGCTGAGATCTCATCGAGGTCTTTAAATTTGTCAATGGTCTGGAGAGGGGATACCTTGGGAAAATGTTTGAATTTAACAGAAATGATGCAATTAGAGGTCATACATTCAAAATTAAAGTTAACCACAGCAGAACAAGGTTAAGGCAAACTTTCTTCACCAACAGGGTAGTGGAACACTGGAACCAGCTGCCAGAAAACATCGTCAGTAGCAGCACATTGAACATCTTTAAAAACAGCATAGACAATCATTATAAGAATATAGGGCTTGCTTTTCAGTATTACAGGGAGGGCTGATTGACAGTTTTGGTGGGCAACTGGTTCAGTGTACAGAGTGCAACCAAGAAGGGCCCTTGTGGCTCATAGTTGCACTAATCTTTTATGTCTTTATGTCTTTATGTCTTTAACTCTGACTATTTTTTCTTAAAGAAGAAAAGAAAAGGAAAATTGTTAAGTGCACCTCAAAGGAATCAATACACGTGGTTTTAAAGCTTCAGATTGACAGAAAGCCATCTGAATTAAGCCAATGAAGGGCGACACAAAAGAGGAAAAACAGACTGAAATCCCTAATCAGTTCTATATCCTAAGATGCAAAGGAACTATCTATCATCAAATTTTGTTCGCGTGGCCAGTCTCTTCACCATCCGTTGTCTGAGGACTGGTTCTGAATCCGACGCCAGGTGCACCTGTCGCTACCATAACGGCTTGTTAAAAACAAGAAACATTGCAAAAATCGGAAACTGTCGGGCGAAATTTCCAAGAATTTTCCTGTCGATAAACTGATGCACGTCAAAAACACCAACTTCTAAGCGAATCACTCATTACTTTGAAGTTGACCTTGACCTGATCCATTATCACATCCCCATGATAGGTGCTGTGGTGCTAACTTAAGCCTGATTTACTATTTATTTATTCTGTACGACCATTTCAACATAGAACCAAAGTAATGAGGGCTATACTGGATTATGAGTCACCACTCACTAGACTCAGAAACTGCTAAATAAATGCCTATTATCGCGCTCTTAGTTATTTGAGCTTCAAAGCACGTAATCCTAGGCTGGAGTGCCGCTACTACTGGAGAGCATGAAATATTCACACTCCTCATAATATTTTTGGGAATGCATGGAATTAACATCATTCACAGCCACAAATGTTGTCTATCCATATCAGGCAACCATGTCAGGAAAACAAAAATAAATCGTTATAAAAACTGACGTTAAATTCCAGGCACTGGTCCACAAGCCATGGGTAGTCTGTCCCACAAGAGCAAGCAATAGCACCCTCTTGGCCAGGAGACGACAAGAGGGCGTAACCCGACTTCAGGCAGGGAAGCCGGATATGCAGTCATGAATACTGGAGCGACATCAAATGATGCGGCTCGTCGTGTAATTTGATGGCGAGCTAGCTACTCATCAGGCTGACTTTCGTCCTGTGCCGTTGTCAACTAACTGGAGCGAGTAGAACTTTCGGATAAAAACACCAACAGTCTGCACTCTCAACTTCGAACAGTTTTCAATGGCGAAAACAGTGAAACAATCAAAGTATCACTCATGAAAACCGTTGCACGTTCCAACCAGGAGACAATGGAAAGCGGTGCCACGGCGCGACTGCTCCGGCAAACGACAGCGCATTTGCAGCGGATGTCTGTGTGATGTTCATATCATTTGTGGAGGACCATCCGACAGAACGGCCGGGGCACGATCTGCTTCGGTCTGGTCATCGTCCATGGACACTTTTTTAGCCCTCACAGCGATTTCGTGGGCACTGTTATCAAACAGTCTCACCGACTCGCTTTCTTCGCATAAATTCGGCACCACAACCGGCCAAATGTTTGGGATGTTCGTGAGACACGCAGCAGACACTCTAATTGTGTCAGTTCCCCGAATGGCTCGTGAGACAAGCAGGATGGAGGAGCGGCTCGGGTGTTGCCACTTCACGAGGGCAGCACAGGTCACTGTGTGGCTTGGCCTTGCCACCTCGGACAAGAGGGTGCACGGTTGGAAAAATCGGCTGTTTCTGGGATTTTTACTTATAACATTATCCTCTCCAGAAAATTATCCTCTCATTCTTCTCACGTGGAGGCTGAACGATGCTTCTTGAAAATAAACTGCCATGTGGTCAGCACTGAAAGCATGATGCCACAGGGTTCAACAAATATTTCCTTTCCGTACTCTATTACCCTAAGACTATATTTCCACATCCAGGATTATAAAACACAAATCAACTCTGAGAGTGTGTCGTGTGAACGTGTCAACGTGTCAACGTGTCAACGTGTGAACGTGTGAACGTGTGAACGTGTGAACGTGTGTACGTGTGTACGTGTGGACGTGTGTACGTGTGTACGTGTGGACGTATGGACGTGTGGACGTGTTGACGTGTGGACGTGTGGACGTGTGTACGTGTGTACGTGTGGACGTGTTGACGTGTGGACGTGTGGACGTGTGTACGTGTGTACGTGTGTACGTGTGGACGTGTGTACGTGTGTACGTGTGTACGCGTGTACGTGTGTACGTGTGGACGTGTGGACGTGTGGACGTGTGGACGTGTGGACGTGTGGACGTGTGGACGTGTGGACGTGTGGACGTGTGGACGTGTGGACGTGTGGACGTGTGGACGTGTGGACGTGTGTGTGTGTGTGTGTGTGTGTGTGTGTGTGTGTGTGTGTGTGTGTGTGTGTGTGTGTGTGTGTGTGTGTGTGTGTGTGTGTGTGTGTGTGTGTGTGTGTGTGTGTGTGTGTGTGTGTGTGTGTGTGTGTGTGTGTGTGTGTGTGTGTGTGTGTGTGTGTGTGTGTGTGTGTGTGTGTGTGTGTGTGTGTGTGTGTGTGTGTGTGTGTGTGTGTGTGTGTGTGTGTGTGTGTTATGTGTGTGTACGACACTGTTTTGATGGCCAAATATGGGTTTGTCAAATGGAGCTTAAACGATTTCCCATCACATCATACATTATGCACGCAACCGAGGCTGTGGAACGCACGCAAATCGATCTTTCAGCAGTCAATGTTACAGGTCCGGAACAGTGCAGCATAGGCTTCTCCTCGAACTCCGAGGATTATGTAGGCGGGATGAAGTGCTTGGGCAGTTATCGCAATTACTCAATTTATGCTGCCAATAAATGCCCAGCGGGTGATGATAAAGTGCGATGGAACGATGAGCGGCGTGATAGGCAGCGTCCTGCTCCAGCCTTGAGGACAACTGTCCCCAATGCCATATTTTGCCTGTTTAGCTCCATTTCCCAATTGCTCATCCATCCATCCAATTCCCGTATTGCCCGCATAGCCCTGTTTCGCTCCACTCCCGACAACACAGAAAGGAACCCCGGGTAGCACCTGGCGAATTTGACATCCGGTGCGTGTTGTGTGGCGTCAGCACGACGCGGCGCGGGAGCTCGAGACTGTTGGCGGCTCTAACGGGTCGAGTTTGTGGGTGAGCAGATATGCATGTTTAGGTCGACTGCATCCATGCAAGATCATGGGCCCCATGTGATGCTCAGAGTAAAACGACCCAATGGCAATTACCTTCTATGGCCTAGACTCACATAGCTTATTTTTTTAATCATGCCTCGATCATGGCACAAGGCGCTGGTTCCATAAATTGGCACCGACAGTGCACCCTGGCCGTAAAATACCGGGA
Organism: Imbricaverruca yamaguchii; assembly: GCA_034440575.1. Lineage (NCBI taxonomy): Eukaryota > Metazoa > Arthropoda > Thecostraca > Neoverrucidae > Imbricaverruca > Imbricaverruca yamaguchii. The sequence continues at coordinate 797,655 of JAOTOL010001422.1, read as the reverse complement.
ATGTCATACTATGTGCTGTGGTTCTGTTGTGCGCTACACACACATCGTGGTGTCGTTCTAGAGTATCGGTTGCCGCTTGGGAGAGGAGGAGGTTGGCGATAAGACGTGTGGACTGTGCAAGTTAGTGGTAAGTTTGAAGAGTGCCTCCACCTCTTTCTCGACCTCCGGAATTGAAGAATTAATTAGCGCCAACTTTCCAGCTAAATGTCCAAGTTTTTCAGAGTTTTTCAGCCGAGAGTTTTCAGAGACAACGCTGGAAAAATTGACCTTCATTTCAGAGGAAACGCAAAAGAGTGCACATTGAATTCGCCAAGTTCCAGGCGGCCCGTTCCTTTTACCGAGTGATATGGTCCTCGGCATGAGCTGTTGCATGCCGGAAACGGCGATCACACCAGCATTTGCAGCTCTGTGTAGTACAAAACGAAACGCAACAGAACGCAACGGAACGCAGCCATCTCCAGCTACTTGCAACTGCCTACAGCTGCAACGAAACGCAACAGAACGCAACGGAACGCAGCCATCTCCAGCTACTTGCAGCTGTCTGCAGCTGTCTGCAGCTATCAGCAGCCACTTGCAGCCACTTGCAGATATCTGCAGCTACTCGCAGCTGTCTCCAGCTGCCTGTAGCTGATTGTAGCTACCTCCAGCTGTCCGCAGCTGCCTCCAGCTGTCCAAATGCAGGCTGGTCGGTTTTGACCGATGGCCCGAGATAAGTGTATCTCCTTTCGGTAGTTCCTGTTTCTATTTGTTCTTCATTTCGAATGTCATTCATGAACACGGCCCGATTTTATGCCTATGCCTAGCGCACCTACCACATATTGCAACCGATAAGGCCGAACGAAGCTTACCTTCTACTTCTTGCCACACTTGTTATGTAAATGCTCTCCCTCGTTTCAGATTCTAATACTGACTGGGGATTTAAGACCCATCTCAAATCACGGCTAGCATGTTCAACAAAGCACAGTGTATCAACGTTCAACAACGAAGGAAAACAGCAAAGGAGCAGTCACCGAGCCACGACCCTGCCACAACATGTTGCACGTTTTAGGCTTCGTCCTCACGGTGACCGATAGACACGGACGACTTCTCTGCACAGGGCCCAACGTGTCTGGACAGTAGCGGACGGACGTCCGCACAGACACGGACGGACATCTGCACAGACGCGGACGAACATCTGCACAGAGCCGGACGAATATCTGCACAGATACGGACGGACATCTACACAGAGACGGACGGACGTCTGCACAGAGTCGGTCGGACGTCTGCACAGGGATGTCAGAGATGTCGGATGGACGCCTGCACAGAGCCGGACGAACATCTGCACAGAGACGGACGAACATCTGCACAGAGACGGACGGACGTCTGCACAGAGTCGGTCGGACATCTGCACAGAGATGTCAGAGATGTCGGATGGACGCCTGCACAGAGCCGGACGAACATCTGCACAGAGACGGACGGACGTCTGCACAGACGCGGACGAACATCTGCACAGAGACGGACGAACATCTACACAGACGCGGACGAACACCTGCACAGAGCCGGACGAACATCTGCACAGAATCGGACGGACGTCTGCACAAAGATGTCTACAGAGAGCCGGGTGGACGTCTGCACAGAAACGGACAGATGTTCGTACCGAGGCGGACGAGCGTCCGCGCAGAGCTGGGCCGCCTATAGACCGCGCTAAATCCGTGCGCCCGTCGCGCTACGTCGCGTTGATTCTGCCTGGAAAGGTCACCGCTTAGTAATCGAATAAGCCTGGGAATCCCGGGCAAGTCTGGCGCCGAGGACAATGCCTCGCTGGTGTACACAAAGTGATAAAGCTGCAGGGCAGCTTGAGCCAAAATGCTGTCAACAGACGCGGTGGCGGCCGTCACGGGGTGCATCGCCTGTTCCATAAGAGCTCTCTCCCCATCCGACCCCCTTTCACACACACTCTCCCTCTCTTTCTCTCGCCTCTCTCTCTCTCTCTCTCTCTCTCTCTCTCTCTCTCTCTCTCGTTCTCGCTCTCTCTCTTTCTTGCTCTCTCTTACTCTCTCTCTCTCTTTCTTCCGTTTCTCTCTCTCTATCTCTCTCTCTCTCTCTCTCTCTATTTCTCTCTTTCTCCCGTTTTCTTCCTGCCTTGCTCCTAAATCAGTAGCACGACACAGAACACACAGCCGCGGAGTGGAGCGGAATTAAGGCAAGGCGAGTCGAGTCGAGCCGCGCTGCCATTTGTCGCTGGACCAGCTAGAGAGAGGGAGCGGAGATACCTCCAAACTGCGCGAGCTGGTGGGCCGTGCCCGTCCAGATCAGCTGGTCAGGATGTGGACGGTCGTCAGTGCTCGTCAATGCCCTGATGTTACATTCGTCTCTGACTGGTGGGCTTCGGATGACGTACATCAGCACCAGGCAACGGTAGCAATAACAGTAGCAATAGCAGCAGCGATAACAATAGCAGTGACAATAGTAGGAGCAGTACCGCAATAATAGTAGCAATAGCAATAGCAATAGCAGTAGCAATAACAATAGCAGTAGCAGTAGCAATGGCAGTAGCAATAGCAATAGCAGTGGCAACAGTAGGAGCAGTACCGCAATAGCAGTAGCAATAGCAGCAGCGATAACAATAGCAGTGACAATAGAAGGAGCAGTACCGCAATAATAGTAGCAATGGCAATAGCAATAGCAGTAGCAATAACAATAGCAGTAGCAGTAGCAATGGCAGTAGCAATGGCAGTGGCAACAGTAGGAGCAGTACCGCAATAGCAGTAGCAATAGCAGCGGCGATAACAATAGCAGTGACAATAGTAGGAGCAGTACCGCAATAATAGTAGCAATAGCAATAGCAATAGCAGTAGCAAAAACAATAGCGGTAGCAGTAGCAATGGCAGTAGCAATAGCAATAGCAATGGCAACAGCAGGAGCAGTACCGCAATAAAGGTAGCAGTAGCAACAGCAGTAGCAGTGCCGCTGTGTTGGCCTCACTGGGTGAGACCGCCGTGCCGCAGCCATAACGGGACGCGAACGGGTCGTTATCGGACCTGGTGGGAGTCGCAGCGGGATTGCGATGCCGTGGGCACGCTCACGTGTTGGCTGGCGCTGCCTCTCGGACGGCAGCAGGAGAGACGCACGTACACCAGGAGGGAAGGCCAGTGGAGACAGAGTTGGAGAGCGGAATCGGTGAAATCTGACACTCAAAGTGAGCCGCGCGCGATGGCGTGCTGAGTTTCTGTGTGGCGAGGAGACGATGCCTCCGAGCCGGTCAGGGTAGGAAAAATAGGCTGTTCTTGGATTTTCAACATCCATGCATTGCTATTTGCAGCTAAATTATGCCATCATTTTTCTCATTTGGATGTTGAATGGTCCTGTTGCCAATGAAATGCTCTGTGATAAAGTACTCAAAATTCACTGAAAGATACTGAGATCTTGATGCCACAAATTTATACATAAATAGTATCTCCGTATTGATCATTCAAACACTTTTTCCTTAACATCCAGGCTTACAAAACACAAATTCAACACACTGGGAGGCGTTGAATCCACCAGGGCGCAAGGGTACGCGGGAGATATCGCGTTAATATATGCACTCATGCAAATACATACATAAAACATCAATATGAATATATATATATAGATATATATATATACATAGATATGTGTACACACATATATATATATATATATATATATATGTATATATGTATATATTTATATGTACATATGTATATGTATATATATATAGGGCTTGCTTTTCAGTATTACAGGGAGGGCTGATTGACAGATTTGGTGGGGAACTGTTCAGTGAACAGAGTGCAACCAAGAAGAGCCCTTGTAGCTCATAGTTGCACTTATCTTTTATGTCTTTATATATATATATGTATATATATATATATGTATATATATATATATATGTATAGATATATATATGTATATATATATATATATATATATATATATATATATATATATATATATATATATATATACATCGTACGCAAATGTTCAGCCCACCACCACCCCAATCACAGCCCACTCACACGTCATGTCAGGTACTCGAGCCACCCGTCCCACGTCAGATACTTGGACTGCCCCCCGCACGTCGGGCAATTAGGCCACCCTCGGCACGGTCCTGTCTGCAATCACGGTGCGTTTCCGCGCACCCCTGGGAACGGTTCCCGAGTGGTGACAGTCCGGCGACTGACCCGACGTGTACCCACCTGGGGTGTGGGGGGATGGGGGCAATTCCTCGAGAGTGTTGACAGTCTGTCAACTGACTCCACACGTACCCGGCTGTGGGGGATGGGAGGGTAGTTCCCGAGAAGTGTTGACAGTCTGTCAACTGACTCCACACGTACCCAGCTGTGGGGGATGGAGAGGGTAGTTCCCGAGAAGTGGTGACAGTCTGTCAACTGACTCCACACGTACCCGGCCGCCTGATCCGCAGCAGGCCAAAGTTCGCGTGTTGGCAGCCAAGCCTGTCTGTACCCACGCACAGACTCAAATAGCATGCACAATACTCCATCACTGCCTGACGAGCTAGATGCGCCCACGGCCTGCCGCAGGATAGCAGTCTAAGTCTGCTCGGAAATTGCGAGCTTATTTCCCGACGATGCCAGTATCAGCCCGCATGTAGCTGTTCGTCGGCAGCTTGTCAGTCCAACTAAGGTCGGAGGCAGAGCGGGGCTGTGCAGTGATAAATTATTCGTGAAATAGGGTGGAATATACCACTTTCTGAACACTCAATCGACATCCTTCCCCAAGAAGTACCGACATCATGCTCCTTGGAACCTACACCATCAGCTCGAATTTGAGTCTGAGGCATCAAGATCATTTTAAATGACACTAATCCCATGGCAAATTTCGACATCATGCTGTGCTCGTTTCGACATCTCACACCTAACGAAAAACCATTATTTTAACCCTGGGGCTGTGGGAGGGGTGGAACGGAACAGGGCAGGGAATGAACAGGTAACCCGAGTCGGCAGGAGACAGTATTGCTAGCCGGGCGGTTGTAATACTGCTGCGGGTGAAGGCCATTAATTAATGACAGGGTGTTTACGGTAATGATGGTAATGGTGTAGCTACCTGTAGACCAATGCGTATCGTCGATAATGCGAATAGGTCCAAAGGCGGTAAATCACCGTATATATGACCAATGCCAGCATACGTCGAGGAGGAAACCTGGTAGGTCTTCTATCCTGACGAAGTGGACTTGAGCTCAATTAAAGTCTGGGCCGAAAAGCGGAGTCGGCTGTTGAATGTATTGTAGGGAGGAATTTCTCCGACCTCGCTCGTGACGACTTGTTCGAAAATAGAACTGCCTATGTTTCCCCCCATTTTCAGGGCTGACGACTGCAGGAAGAGTGGCGACGGCTTCTCACGTAATGACCCAATTCCAGCTACCGTCTCCAAGACACGATTGTGTGCCTCTCCATAGTTCGCGCTCCAGACCAAATCCCTCTAGCAGTGTTGAAATAACGGCCTTTCGTTAGGTGTGAGATGTCGAAACGAGTATAGTAGCGTATATAAATTTTCATGGAAACGATGTCGATTAACACAACTTATATGCTTCTCCAACACAATTTTCATCCAACAGAGTACTCATAAGTGTATCTACTACGTTTGTTTTAGATGCATAATTTTGGAACAACTATTGGATAACGATGCAAAATACCTGAACATATCAACTGATGTTCCTACCCCCGCCCCATAGGTAACTCTCCTAGATGAAATTGTACTCAGAGATGGTCGTGTATCACCATTCGCAATGGTGAGCACAAGCATGATACTTATCAATGAGGTACTATTAGGAGTTATATTTCACGACTTCATTCAGACTCATCAAGAAGTACGATGTCGATAATTCTTTGGGATGCATGTCGACTCAGCGCTCAAAAAGTGATATGTTCCACCCCATTTCACGAGCACTTTATCACTGCCATCTCGGTGCCGAGGCGGTGAGTCGCCCAGCAGCTCGTCTGTCCCAGCAGCACGTCTGCCTCAGCCGTCCGCCCAACAGCACGTCTGCCCCAGCCGTCCGTCCAGCCGTCCACCCAGCTCTGTCCTCCCCGCCCAGCAGCACGTCTGCCCCAGCCGTTCGCCCAGCAGCTCGTCTGTCCCAACCGGGACAGCCGTACCCTCTCACCTGGTTTACCCGCGCCTGCACTTAGCTGTTGCATCACCCATTACCGAGATAGAGAGAGAGAGAGAGAGAGAGAGAGTGGGGATGGGGGGCTCAACCGACGACACCCGGCCGGGAAATGTCAGACGTGGGCGTCGGTCACCTGTCGCATGGCGGAAGTACGGTGGCATGTCACACAGTGCAGGTCTCCACACATGTCACACGGTGCAGGTCTCCACACATGTCACACGGTGCAGGTCTCCACACATGTCACAAGGTGCAGGTCTCCACACATGTCACACGGTGCAGGTCTCCACACGGTGCAGGTCTCCACACATGTCACACGGTGCAGGTATCCACACATGTCACACGGTGCAGGTCTCCACACATGTCACAAGGTGCAGGTCTCCACACATGTCACAAGGTGCAGGTCTCCACACATGTCACACGGTGCAGGCCTCCACACATGTCACACGGTGCAGGTCTCCACACATGTCACACGGTGGAGGTCTCCACACATGTCACACGGTGGAGGTCTCCACACATGTCACACGGTGCAGGTCTCCACACATGTCACACGGTGCAGGTCTCCACACATGTCACACGGTGCAGGTCTCCACACATGTCACACGGTGCAGGTCTCCACACGGTCCAGGTCTCCACACATGTCACACGGTGCAGGGCGGCGGCCGGCCGATGACACGGGCGCCGACCAAGCCAGAGCACTGCGTGCGACCCCGGGTGGCGGCGTGGTGCGACTGGCAGCGCTCTGCCCGACTTCACTACGTCAGCGACAGGAGAGGTACGTCAGCGAGGAGACGGCCCAGGACCGGCCGGCCGGCGGCGGCTCCTGCCCGCGGGCCGGATCCGTGACAGGAGTCCGATAAGTCAGGATACACACACACACACACACACAAACACACGCACACGCACACGCACACGCGCACGCGCACGCGCACGCGCACGCATACAGGCACGACCATGATGTTACTGCATGGCTCACTTCAAAAGAAGCAGCCAGCAGCTATTTTCACTACAATGTCACGTGCTTCCCTTAACCCGCATTGCCAAAGGTGCAACGCATTTCATGAGCATTGGTCAGGAGGACGACGATTCAGTAAAGCCCGACCATGATTGGATGCATCCCAGCTGACTGATTTGATAACACTGGCTGCTGCCTGCCACTTCCGGTACCCAGACTTCACTGCGAATCCTACGAAACGTTCATCTTTTCACGCGACTTCCGCTTCGCTGTAGTTTCGCTCTCCAGCAACGTCACAGTGCGACAGGCTCGCAAGATGCTCTTCTTAATAGTCTATGGGTGCTCACTCGACTATTGATCCTACTGCCACCTCTCCACCGTCCATTCTCTGGTGCAGGGTGCTGCATATTTTGAGTATTGTTCGGCCTTGCGCTAGACACTATCTGGTCTGATTGTAGTCCTGCGGATGTCTGCGTGCAATTGGTAGCCTTTTGGTATTCTTGCTTTGCTTCTCCGCTCGTGAGAGCCATTGTAGTGAGCCATCCGTGTCTCTGGATACGTGGATGTATGTAATGTCCGGCTGATGTTTGCGTTTCGAACAGTGCCCGTCGGAGCGGAAGCGTTTTGCCTTTCTGCACAGCACCAAACTAGATCAAGTAATCTGAAGCGAAACCCTATCATCCTCTCCGTAGTCATAAAACACATACATATAGGTCATTTCACACCAGGTAGGTAGGGACCGATCCAATGCGACCTAAGCAGACGGTCTTCCTTATAGATTGCACCTGTTTTTTTGCCTACAGGTTTTCCGAACAACTTGATTTTCCCCCTCTCAGGATTTTCCAGGCTGTAACTTAAGCATACACTTACACATACAAGGTCGGGCCTGACGCCCACGACTCGCCCTGGGCGCTGGGTCTCCGCTTCGTTTCAGGCCGCAGGTGGGCAGTGGAGCCTGTTCGTAGGCTACCCAGCTGCCCACCCTCCAAATGTCCTCCCGATTGTCATGCATGCATATATGTATGTCTGTATATGAACATGCATGCTATGTATGTATCACCACTCCACGCCACCTTTTTGTTTGCTTGCAGGCGTCTCATCTTCCCCTCTAGATTATTCCATATAACCGGATGCCACATAAGCCGGATTAACGTAACCCTTTCTTTAACGTAGCAAATATCTGGCGGATGGCACTCTGCCACTGTTAAGGAAGGAAAACACGCCGCTTCTACTACCGGATTGCCCCCCACCCCGCCCCTCAATGATTGGCTTTGCCTGTTCTCCCATTGTCTTCTGGATCTTGCACGTGGATCAGGTGGACTTTCCTCTTCTAATGATGGCAGCCTCAATGCTAGGCCACGCGTCGGTCTCCAAGCGACTATGTAGAACGTCTCCATGCTTAGGAACAGGCAGAAGCCTTCTCATATATGTGACAGTTTACATACGAAGGTTGCAATCATGGACGTTCACAGACGGTGCCCTCGTCCAGATCAAATGCTAATTTTACCACTAGATCCAAAAGGAGATAGCACTGCTGGACAATGGATATGCCATCGGGAAGGTCACGAATTGGCCGACTGATTCCAGTGTGCGAACTGAACTTCTCCCGTCCTTCTGCACGCACCGTCTTGCCAACGAGTCCAGTGAAGGTTGCCTGCCGTTGCCTGCTCGTTCGTCTAGACAGCGTCCAGGTCAGGAGTGGACGGCATCGTGTACATCATCACCATCAACTGTCCGAAATCCTACCACATCGACCCGATCGCCCACCGGTCTCAGGACAGTTAATCACCATCGCGAATGTCACTGGACCGGGCAATGGAACGGATTCGGTGACGCTATGATCACGAGGGAGTCACAAGACTCGACACCGACCGTGACGTCCCGGCTCAGGACACGCCCGGATCACCGATCATGGGTCATGGGTCACAGGTCTTTGGTCCCGGGTCCCGGGTGCCGAGTCACGGGTCACGGATCATAAATCACGAATCACGAATAACGGATCACGGATCACAGGTCCCGGGTCATGGGTCACGGGCCACGAGCCACAGGTCAAGGGTCACAGGTCACGGATCACTGGTCACGAGTCACGGGTCACGGGACACGGGCCACGGGTCACGGGCGACGAGCCACGGATCACGGGTCACTGGTCCGAGCCCGAGCCGCTGCACGTGAGTCGACACCGTACCTCCTGAGAGTCGACACCGTACCTTCTGAGCTGGCGGCCGTGGCCGGCGAGCTGGCAGCTGGCGGACAGCTGGCGGACAGCTGACCGGCGACTCGGAGCGCGGCTCGGCGGGCACGACGCCCAGCCAACTGCCGCCGCCGCCGCCGCCGCCGCCGCCGGGACGCCCGGGTCCGGAAAAATCAATAGGGGCGGGTGCGTGCGGTGTGGTGGCAGTGGAGGAGTCGACGCCGCCGGCCGGCACCGCCCGGGGGTGGCGAGACCCACCTGACAGCGCCTGGTCAGCGGACAGGTGGGACGGGGGACGGTGGCACAGGAGAGAACCCACCGTGGTGGATACGGCCACTGGAGATCGCACGGCCAGGCTGCGGCACGACTGCACGGGTGGTGCGCCCCGCCTTTGGAATAGTGGCACCCGACGTGCCACTACTCTCGAAAAACCGCGGTCAGTGGAGTGAGCGAGCAAGGCCGCGAGGCGACATGGTTAATCCGGAAGCGAGTTGGTGGTGACGGATCGTGGGAGGTCGGCTGCGAGATGGACGGATCTGATGAGATGCCAATATATCCGGCAGCCAGGTGAATGCGCGGAAAACACGATACTTTATGTAGGGCTGGAGCATGGCTGGAATCGCGAGTCGGTTGGTGGCGATTCGGTTCCCTCTGGTTTGATGCCTAACTAATGTTAATTTGTCGTTTTCCCTATGCAGTCTGAGAATATGTCCTGAAAAAAGCATTTGGACCCCCTGGCTCGGTGAAAGACCTCCAGCCTTGGGTTGGAAGCTTGCACACTTTTCGTGTCGAAAATGTAACATGGACAATGTTGGCAATTGTACATGAAGACTAGTATTTCAGCTGCAACATCTACCTTTGTATGTGAAGTATCAACTGTCGCTAAGCTTACAATGCCTAGGCTGGCTGTTATGCAGCATCATTTTCCTTCTAGGCCGCACAATACACGCCATTTGCAACAATTTTCCGGTGATCGTGCTGCAACCAGGTCTGCCTACCCGATATCACCTTCTTCTATGTTCTCACCTGGTATGGCTTTGCCCTGTCTTGACCTCACTCTTCTTTTATCGAACTCACCAATTTTTCAACAGCGCAGTTTTCATACAGCCTAACCTGAGAATGATCTAAACATCCTCAGATAGCTAACGATGAAAAACCGGCACCGCAATTGGATATTCACACGCCGTCACCGACTACCTTTGGCGTTGCCTGCAACGCAAACCATTAGAAAAAAACGATGCTGTGTAGTCCAGTCTGAATACTCATCTATACATACGAGACTTGGAAAATGATTCTTCATCGAAGACAGGAGTAGCAGACTTCTCAGACTTCGTTTTCAAATATCTTCGTAATTAGACGTCGGCGTGCCCATAAGCACGCAGAATGCATGAAACTCAGGAAAGCTAACTGAAATCGTGCCATTTGCTTAAGGCGTGCACCAGCAGTGCCGTTCTGTGCGGGAACTTGCCGCCATGGTGTCAATGACACAACAAACGTTACTCCAAAGGTAGGGGCTATAGGGCAATGGGAAATAAGTATGTGTCGCATACTTACTTTTTCATTTTTGCGTTAATTTGAATCAATTATGCCCCTCGTCCATCGGAAAGAGGATCGTCTCCTATGAGGTATATTGCCACGCAAACAGTGCATATCGGAGTCCTAGGGGTGTCCTTCTATCGATAAAAGTATCGGAGACGCGTGGGTTTGAACTTGCGACTTCGACATAGCTCCCGCCCGAATACAGGACATTTCACCACACACACACACACACACACACACACACACACACACACACCTTAGGTATATCAATAACATCATATATGATAACACTTTTTTTTTTTTCTCTCCCCCCCCCCCCCCCCCCCCAAAAAATGGATACCACATGAACTCCCGTTATTAGATTAATTATTATTACTAGTATAATTATTCTTGTTATTAATCATAGTAGTATATATGCATATACATATTATAACATAAATTATTCCCGATGGAGCCAATTGAAGTCAGACTAGATGTTGCAGAATGATGCATCGTCGTGCATACTTTATCTATCCTATGACGAAATCTCCCTATACGTTATCCTGTCCTATCCCATGACGTATTACGTATGTCCTCATTTTCCTGAAAGTAGAGAATTCGTATGGTCCCACATCGGCCACAGAAAAATAGAAGATCGTCTACAAAGTCATAACGCAAGACTGCATTAGCTTAAAATAGCTGCGTATATTGCTAGAAAGATCCTCCATTATGGTAAGACGGAGGTGAGTATTTGAAAAATAACTTGGTTGAAAAATAACTAAGTTGAAAAATAACTAAATGATAAGCCGCCAAAAATGTATCTTTACATATGTATGTAATGGGCTACGAGGCATTGGTTATGAGTACTGTGTTCATTTGCCACAATCACTGTGCGGTGCAGTTGCTTCCTCTCCGACCATGTTTTTCAGAAGAAAGCAAATGTATTCATCGAAAAGTAGAAGACAAGCAACGTGTTAACATGTCGTGCAATAGTGATTTAAAACCAAATAAGTGTCACGTAATACGTTCTATGTCTTACTTGCCTAGCCACCTACGAGTCTGTCTGATGGACAACCAGTCTTTCCGACACTACGAAGCCTGACTTTAACCGTTTGGATAGTTCTAAGCGGAACGATTTACACAGCTCGATTTCAGCTGATTCGTAGAACACGTTGTATATCCGAACTACCGTTACTTAGGAGATCCTCGTTCACTCATTTTAATATCATTTATATATTTTGCATGCACATTACCATCGCCGTATGGTGCAATCTTCCGACAAAGTGGTTACATAAACGAGACCCATCCATCCTTTTGATCATTCAGAACGTCTACCCATAACTTCACCGATGGCAATGGGCCAGTAAGTTTATTCCAAGGATGTGCCAGGGGATTATGGCGGATTTATCACTCAAGACAAATGGCAAGGGATGTGGTGTTGTACTGAGAAGCCAGACTGTTCACTTCAGTCGTCCATTTAGAAGGAAACAACGGAACAAGGATAGCGATTGCTCGTGTGAAGATCAGTGGCAGACCCAGGGGAGGGGAACGCAAAGGGACCATGCCTCCATACCGGGCCGATTTTTGCCGAAAACTTGCAATACAATGTAATTTTATCCAAATCTACGAACATTTATTGCATAAATATTGTCGTGTAACGAACCTGACGAATGCTACCTGTTCCAATCTGATGGGTTTGTTTCCAAATCGGATAACATTTTCTGAAATTTGTCCAAGAAGCGAGACTTTGGGATCCGCCCTGGATGGAATAGGCACGGCATGCATCAATTAGGTGCAAAGAAGGACAGATACTCACCACGGAAGATCAGTCAAGCTGGCAGCGGTACGAGGAGGGATGACAATA